>JADBJO010000981.1:232500-242500 GCA_016801955.1 Conus betulinus | reverse complement strand
GATGGTGATTTCGTGATGTGGGAGAGTGTGATGCACTGCGGTGCGATGTGCCGTGGTGTGGGTGTGGGTACGATGCGTACTGTCTTGTGAGGGAAAGTATGATGTTGTGTGTTGTACGGTGCTGTGTACGATGCGATTATGAAAAAGAACAATTGTTGTTGTGGTGTGGTTTGTATCCCTTCGGAAATAACAGCACGAACGATGAAACATATTAACAGACACAAAGATACCACCTTTTTATATAAATAACGAGAACAGTTTTATATGTCAATCGAAACTTTGAAGCCTTGAACCTTTACCGGTTTCCTGGAAAATTGTTTCATTGCTGTCAGTGCTGTCAGTGATGAAGAGGTAGTTCATGGTTGTGACTATGGTGAAGGTACAACTTAATTCCAAGCAATTCTTTTTTTTCTTTTTCAGCTGGGGACAAAAACCTCCAGAGGAACACCACGTAAGATTACATTTCATCTTTCCTGCTGTATTTCTCTTGGGACCTCTTCTGTCTGTCTGTGTCGGTCTGTCGGTTGGTCTGTCGAATAGAATGTGCGTCTATCTGCTTCTGTTTGTCTAGCTGTCCGTCCATCTCTCTTTCCACATGTCCGTCATCTCTCTCCTCTCTCTCTCTCTCTCTCTCTCTCTCTCTCTCTCTCTCTGTCTCTCTGTCTCTGTCTCTCTCTCTCTCTCTCTCTCTCTCTCTCTCTCTCTCTCTCACACACACACACATACACACACACACACACGCGCGCGCGCTTTCCCTCTTTCTCTCTCTCTCTCTCTCTCTCTCTCTCTCTCTCTCTCTCTCTCTCTCTCTCTGTGTCTCTCTGTCTCTGTCTCTCTCTCTCTCTCTCTCTCTCTCTCTCTCTCTCTCTCTCTCTCTCTCTCTCACACATACACACACACACACGCGCGCGCGCTTTCCCTCTTTTCTCTCTCTCTCTCTCTCTCTCTCTCTCTCTCTCTCTCTCTCTGTCAATGTCTGTCTGCCTTTCTGTCTGTCTATCTGTCTCTCTCATTATCTCTGTCTCTCTCTCTCTCTTCTCTCTCTCTCTCTCTCTCTCTCTCTCTCTCTCTCTCTCTCTCTCTCTCTCTCTCTCTCTCTTCCCATGTCTGTGTGTGTCTGTATGTAATTGTCTGTGTGTCTAGGTGTACGGCCTTTCGCTCGCTCGCGTGCCTGTGTATACATGTGTGAGTGCGTGCATGTACGTGTGTGTCGTGAGAATAGTGACAGAAACTCGAAGAGAGGTCAAGTGGAGGGGACGTGTATATTTGTCATATTTGTTTGGCAAATTTATGCTTTGTATAAATCTTGATCCAACATGTTAGCTGTGTCGGTTTCTATCCAATGATGAGTTGTACAATAAACCACGCAGGAGGCATTGCCAACCAGTTTAATCCAGGCTTGAGCAACCCGTCGTTTGAAAAGAATATGGAGGTTTTGACAGGGAGAAAATACATCAGTGAAGTCTTCCAAACACATAAAACTATATCAAAGATTCTACACAGTGTTTTAACTACATGCGCATAGCTCTCTGTGCATGTGAGGAATTTTCATTCACTCAGTTTGCAAGGCACACACACACACACACACACACACACACACACACACACACACACACACACACACACACACACACACACACTGGTGTGAATATTGGTTTGACTCCAGACTCCTTAATTCTGCTATTGCCCACTTCTGTGGGAGCATTGCATCAGGTCTGTAGGACCGCCCCGTGCAGTTATTCAGCTGTTGACGCTCTGGATCGGTTTTTTTCTGAGCTGTCGTTTGAGCTGATCCCAGAAGCGATCCTCGATTGTGGCCGAGATGGACCACAACATGATTTTGACACACTGAATAAAGAACATGGCGTTATAACAGAAAAGGCATATATACGAATAGCGAAAAAATGACTGAAGTTTCAACAAATTCACAATAGATCTAGCTGCAGAGTGAAGTGACTGCAGGCGGAAATCTAACACATTTTTTAATGTAATTAATAGCGAACAGCCAAGAAAACGTAGACAAACGAACCACATGACAAAAACACGACGCGTTTCGACCTCTTAGGTCTTCTTCAGGCAAGATACAAAACGCTCAGGATAACGAAAATGAACGAGCATCTCCGTTGTCCTGAGTGTTTTGTCTCTTGCCTGAAGAAGACCTAAGAGGTCGAAACGCGTCGAGTTTTGTCTTGTGGTTCGTTTGTCTACGTTTTCTTGGTGGTTCGCTATTGATTACATTTAGAATTTATATTCAACAACAGTTAAATGCAGCTGGTTCGTAAAAAAGATAAGAAAAAAAAAAACCAGACAAACAAAAGACCGCAGCGATGACTCGTTCCTGAAAAGAACCCTCTTGGGTTGTAGCAAAAGCCATGGGTAGTCCTGATTGTGTGTAGAATCTCACTGCCCTACAGTAACAGAAAGTGTCTGTGAGTTTGGGGAAAGTCAAAGCTGATGGCAGGGAACCTGTAGGGTGTAACGGTGTTTTGGATGCTATTCCATTTATCCGCTATTGCATGGTTGCAATGAGTCCTATCCCAGTATCATGCTTTGTCTATGGCAAGCAGGGTGTTCATGCCGCAGCCATCAGCAGCACATCAGTGTGTCTGTGACATAGTCTTACACGATCAAGAACACAACTGATGCAGTGGCGAATAAAGCGCGACGGGTCCTCTTCTGTTCGTGGAAAAATTAGACCCATACTTGAGGCGTTTTGGGTGTATTTGATTGAAAACTTCGGTTGATTTAATAAACATGCGTCAAACCGTTTCTGACGAAACTACAGCCTCCGTATGGCCCTTTGTAGTCGGCTGGGCTATGAATAACATGAAATGCATTGAACTGGTGTTCTTTGACAGAATAAACTCTGGTTGTCCCTTGTGGTGGTGTGTGACCGTATATGGCGTGACCTCTGGTGGCATTGCGTGGTCATCAACAAGTTGACCTCGCCTGGTCATTGACAGCCTGACCTCTGGCGGTGTGGTCTGGCTATGGACAGATTAATCTCTGCACTGGTGGTGTCTCCGACACCTTCATTGATGTTTAGTGCCGACCTTCCAGAGTACCGCGGAATTACTGGCTATTCCTGTGTCAGTGTCCTGTCAGTGGCGCTAATTCATGGTTGAGAAATACCCGATGGTTGACAGGTGCGACATGTAACAGGTGCCTCAAATTCCGGACCCTCACCCCCCACCCCACCCCCACCCCCACCCCCGCCCACACACACACCTCCTTTCCCCCCTTCCAGTCGTGTGTCGCTCTAAGTACTCGCTCACCCCATACCGACATTTTTTCTTGGTCCTTTTTAACAGAGGTGTGGCGTAAAGCATACAGAGAGAGAGAGAGAGAGAGAGAGAGAGAGAGAGAGAGAGAGAGAGAGATATGCCTGTTTGTATATAATAAAAGAATGTCCTGAACATTGGCACTGCTGCTGTCTTGAAACTGAGATTGGGAAAAACAACTGTGTCTGTGTCTTTTATCGTTGCTAACACATCCGTGAACAAGGAAGCGAAGATTCCTTGCATAATTCGCTCGTGCGTTCGCCCAGTATCAAGTTCATACTGAGAAACTAGCTTGTTCTGTACTCAGGCTGCATAGTGGCGTTGCTATAGCAAAACTGCGGGGGGGGGGGGGGGGGCAGGCCGGGGGGGGGGGGGGGGGGGGGGGGCTTACCTGTATAAAACTTACACTTGCAGTAGAGCCGCATACACCTAGGGATTTAGTCGACAATGGACAGAAATTTGCATTTCTTTCGTTGACGTATACATTATGACGTATGAAGAAAAGAGGAAAAACAGGAGGAGGTAAAGAAACAGAGAAAGAGGGAGTGAGTGTACATGATCACTTGAAAAAAAAAAAAAAACAGAATTGTTTTGCCCGTTATTAACGTATCGATCAATGTGGTCCGAAATAGAGTATTCGACTTCCACTGCAATCTGTAATAGGTCTTGAGGAAACACCTCAGCTTTCTGGATTCCGGGATATACAGTGGGAATGAAATAACATTGTGATATAGGTATAATTATTACACGCAATGATAAACATACGTTCGGACACACACACACACACACACACACACACACACACACACACACACACACACACGCATGCACGCAGGCACACACACACACACACACACACACACACACACACACACACACACACACACACACACACACACACATGTATGTACGCAATGACGCGTATGAGAGCAGAGAGAGAGGAGAGAGAGAGAGAGAGAGAGAGAGAGAAGGTGGGGGGGGGGGGGGGAGACGGGGGGGGGGGGGGAGAGACCTGCTGTTTTAAGGTCGCCAACATTTCCAACAAAAGCATAATCTCAAACGCTAAATCCCCAGGCTTAAAGTCAACAAGCGATAGGAACCCTCTTCGTATTCCCACTCGTCATATTTTCCGCCCCGGCTTTGTGTTGTATGCCAGCCCCGATGAAAGACCCCCATTCATCGTGACAGATTGCAAACACTTGCCTCAGAATACCTGCCTTCTGATGTCCTGATAACTTGCCAACATTTCTGGAGCCTGCTAATCGTTAGGACCTCCACTGCCTTGCTCTCTTTGATCAATATGGATTTGAGTTTCGACGATTTTAGGATTTTCAGGGGGACTGCGTTGCAAGCTAATCGCATTCGTGCCTGGTCGTTCGGGAAGAAACGTTACGGGAATCAATCAATCGATCGGTGCATGATCAATGAGCGACATATTCAAAGCAAACATGCACCCTGTGTCCCTTCCACTTGTCCTTTTTCCATTCACGCCGCCTGTCCTCCTCTTTTATCCCCCCCCCCCCCCCCCCCCCCATCACCAACTTCCTGTACTCTCTCTCCCTTTCTCTCTCTCTCTCTCTCTCTCTCTCTCTCTCTCTCTCTCTCTCTCTCTCTCTCTCTCTCTCTCTCTCTCTCTCTTGTTCTTGTCCTTGTTCTTGTTCGTTTTCTTCTTCTCCTTCTTCTTCTTCTTCTTCTTCTTCTTCTTCTTCTTCTTCTTTTTCTTCTTCTTCTTGCTCTCTCCAGTTCCGTCTTTCTACTTTACTGCCACTGTCACTATTATTTCTACGGCCTTCTGCTACTGCTACTGCTATTTCTCCTTTTTCTTCTACTTTTGGGCATCTTCTGTACAGAATGTTGCCATGTTTTGTCATTATATTCTCTTTATCTACTTGATGACCTTTGCTTATCTTTTTAAGTTATGCATTTACTTTTATCTGTTTATTTATGCCTTTCATGGTTTGCATTAGGTGTCATGGGTATATACCGGATGATTTTTGTATTTGTTTTATTTTCACAAGGCTGATCAAGGAAACACCTGTGTTAACTGAAAGTGATAACTTCACCTGATCTCTTCCTTCTCGTCTTCCTTTTCCCTCTTCTCTTCATCCTTTTTCCACGTCATCCCTTAATGACCTCTGAGTGTTTGGACTTCATGATTAATGTAAAACGAAAACAGTATGATGCAACACTACGCCGCTTGTCGACATAATGCCTTTGTCTTGATAATTGTTGTTCTTGTGCACGTTTTCGACGTGGAAGTTGTTGTAGTTCTTGTGTTTTGTATTGCCGTTTTTGTTGTTCAGTGTCGCTGTTGTTGTTGCTGTTCTTCACATTTTGTTTTTGTTCTCTATTTTCATTGTGTATTTCATTCAGATACGCTAGCGTCAACAGTTAGCATTTTGGAAGACTTTTTTTGTTTTGTATTGCCAGTTTTGTTGTTCATTGTTGTAATTGTTGTTGCTCTACTTCTTGTTTTGTTTTCGTTCTCGATTTTCGTTCTGTACCTCATTTAAATAAGCTAATGTCAATAAATTGCATTTTGCAAGACTTTGATCTTTCCATCGATGAGAATGTTCAAACAGACAGCAGCCAGTGTGTCGCGCTCCAAATATCCTCACACAGGGAGAACAAAACGTTCAGTGGATCGGCCTGACACGGTTGTGATTCAATCACTGATAAGAAAGCACGGAGACAGACACACTGTTTGGTCTTTCGCATCGGTCTTTGCCCGCCTTCTTCATATGCGGAGGACCTTATTTGCTTTTTAAGCTGAGTGAGTGGGGGAAAAGGTGTTTTGTGTTTGGGCGGCAAACAGTCACCAGCGAGCTGCATGCAATGGCGCCACTACTTCACTGGAAGGAAGAGAGCATTTCGCTGTTTTTGCTTTCATGGAAAATGGAACCCTGGTTTCAGAAATTGAAAGTAATTCCGACAACATAAACATCAAACGCTCAGCCTGTGCATGTACATTTGTGCGCACACATTGATGTGCGCTGTAGTGCTCGCAAGCATACCAGTTCGCGCACACACACACACTCACGCGCGCGCACGCCCACACACACACACACACACACACACACACACACACACACACACACACACACACACACACACACACGTGCGCGCGAGCAGATACATAGATAGATACATAGATGGATAGACAGATAGATAGATAGGTCGGTCGGTCGGTCGGTCGATAGATCGATCGATCGATCGATCGATAGGTGGATAGAGAGAGAGAGAGAGAGAGAGAGAGAGAGAGAGAGAGATGGATGGATGGATGGATTGGTGGGTGGATGGATGGATCGATCGATCAATCGTTCGATCGATAGACAGATAGTTGGTTAGTTTACATAGCGATGAGCTATGTCATCGTCCCCCAGTACTATTCCTATTGTCAATGAAGAACAATCTCAGCAGCAGACGATATATATGATTACCAAAAGTCCGTGCTAAAAAACCGTCCTGGCTAGCACAGCATTCTTTTCATCAAGAAAGGCAAGGACACGAAGTGCTAAAGCCAGTTAAACCGGTAAGCCGCGTCATCCAGGACCCAGAAACCACGGAGTCTCTTCCTGCCAAAAGGAAAAGCATCTGTAACAGCATGTTCACTTCAGCCAACCAAGCTGTTTCAGTAAGGAGGGGTCTGAAGATGGCTTTATGACAGTTTGCCTGATACGAAATGGGGGGAAACGAGACGGAGAGAACTGCAGGGGAAGGACTGCAAGAAATAAATCCCCAGACAATACTAATTCTGGTGCCTGTAGTTCATGCTAATGCACAAATTCTTATTGTCTTTACTGATAATGATGTGATGTGCCTCATTAGCAGTTGCAGAGCGGTGCCTGAGGCCAAAATCAACAAATGCGCAAAGAAATGGCTTGCTTTCTACCTAGTCTTATCAACGTTGTGCAAAACTGTCGCCAGGAAAAGCTTAAGCCACTCATGAAATCCATAAACGATGAGTACAAAGCGGGAGAAAACGAGGTTTTTAACCGAACTGGTGGACTCGGAAGACGATGTTGTAGAATCACTTAAGCTCACACTGAAGACTGGCAGAAAAGGGGAAGTCTTGACCCCATTATAAAATAAGTGCATGAAATAACTCAAAAACGAATGCTGTTTATGATACCAAACCGCTAGCAAAAATCACAACACAGAGAATACAGAACAGACAAGGACACTTCCCCAGGGATGTCTCCATGTTTGTTCTGTGCGTTCTGTGTTGACATTTCTGCCAGGCGATTTGGTGAATTAGACACCATTCGTTTGGGGGTGATGGGACTTATTTCGTCATAGGATCAAGAGTTGCGTTTCTTGTTTCTTATTTATTCTTTGTTGTTCCCTGCCTCATTTAAGATTTTTCCTTTCAGAAAAGGGGAAGGTGATGAAGAAGTGAACATGGCAAAAGTAGTGAAATGATCTCAAAGGCAAAGAGGAAAGCAAGGAGAAGCATGGTAACACAGAAAATAAGGAAATAAAATGACACCAAAGAATTCAGAAGGCAGTCCATCAAGATCAGTAGGGACAATGAACTGCATGGGAAAGAAGAAGTCTCAGCAGGAATGAAATGCGGCATTTGACCCCCTCTTTGGATATGCTGGTGAAGTGAAGTGGATGGAGGTGGTGGGGGGATCATGTGTTGAGCTCATGAAACAACAGAGCTAACCCAAGAAAGGTCCACACGGAGGCAGAAGTAGGCGCATGCGGAGATCGAACGTACAATTAGTTCTGCCGGAAAAAAACCACGCCAGCAGAAGCTTCAGCAACAACAATTTTACACGACAGGTCACATGCCATGATCTGACACAGCTGTGACATCACAGGCATGCAAGCAGCGTTTACCGGACCGAACTGATGACTGGGAGTGCGCAGAAGACCTTCCAGAGTTGACAGAAAATGAACTGTTCAGCGAGAGAGTGACATGGGACTGGATATGTCACTCCACTCACGTTTGTCGAAACAAACTGTTGAGGTTAAGTTCATCGCGCCGTATGAAAGCAGGCTGGAAGAAGCACACATCCACCAAACTGAGGTGTATGCCAGTCTAGGTGGCAGCAGGAGGAAGAACCTTGCAAGTCTGCTTGTGGTGTCCTGAGACAGCTCTAGATCTCTGAGAAGAAGAGGAGCAGGGAGCCTAATGACAATGGCAGAAACAGCCGAGAATTTGGAACTGATCGAAGGGGTACAAAAGTAAATCTAGTAAGGGCTAGATTTCTCAATTTACAATGGATGCACGGTAGCTAAGTGATTAAGAAATCTGTCGTAAGGCCGGCTGCCCTGGAAGCAGCCCGGCTTCCCTAGAGTGTATGGAGTTTGGGACTAAAACGCTTCAGTGAGGGGGACCCCATATCTGAAGACTTTCTGCTGTCCAGCTCCACTTAACGTTTTCCTTATTGGTAATATGACTTATGGTAAAAAAGAGACAAAGACTGACAGACAAGGAGAGAAACTGAACCGTAGCAACAGACCCACAGGCAGGGAGATGATTGGGAGGATAACATCTGACTGAAGTTGAAACTGATTCAAAATCACCGTGTTTTACTTTCTGTTTGTGTTCGGCATCCACTCCGTATTTCTAGGTCACCGACCTATATACAGTTAATATATGCTATACAGTACTTGATGCTTCGAATAACATTAAATCTTACAACATCAGAAGACCAGTTTCTCTGTGTCTCTCTGTATCTCACTGTCTCTCTCTGTCCCTCTGTGTTCCTCCCTCTCTTCCTCTATGCCCCCCCCCTCTCTCTCTCTCTCTCTCTCTCTCTCTCTCTCTCTCTCCTCTCTCTCTCTCTCTCTCTCTCACGTGAAGATAACTAAACGCTGTCAACTCCAAAATATGTATTTTGAAATCCACATTTTCGCCGTACACAAGCTTACAATGTTTACGTATCTATATGTGCAAGCATGTGCATTCAAATGCACTTACACGTGTCAAGAAACTCTCAAATATACACACAGCACACACACACACACACACACACACACACACACACACACACACACACACACACACACACACACACACACACACACACACAGAGAGAGAGAGATTAATTCAGATCGAAAGACAGACGAGAGTGAAAATGGAAAAATTCACTTTTACCTCCAAGAAAATGATTGAGTTTCAACTCTGATCTCTTCATATGAAATAGCTGCATCTCATCAGTAGACCTATGATATATGTGATAATCCTGGTCATGGTCTGTCCCGGCCATAAAGCAATCACAGTCTTCCGCCAGTGGACTTTCATTAACACCATTACCGTTCCAAACTCTGGGGAGGTCCATCTAAAGAAGTCACAGACGAACTACTGTGCCAAAACCAACAGTGAGTGCCATGGTATATGGCAGCCATTTTTCACACCTTTCTATCACTCCACACAAGCCAAGGTCACCAGCCTTAGCCCACTTCAAAGAGCCGGACCCGCCACTAGTCTGAGAATGTGATGTATGTTTCCCACCCCATAAAACATGAGTCTCGGAGAGAATAGAGTCTGGCACTCTTCAGCCATGTGGGACTGGTTCTCAGGGATAATTAACACTTTCCTGGTCGTCGGTGGTCTGATGTTTGGAAGTATGGCACATCAAAGGAATGGTTGCTGCAAATGTACAATAGTCTGTCTGTCTGTCTGTTTCTCTCTCTCTCTCTCTCTCTCTCTCTCTCTCTCTCTCTCTCTCTCTCTCTCTCTCTCTCTCTCTGTCTTTTTTCACACA
>JADBJO010000981.1:217500-225000 GCA_016801955.1 Conus betulinus | reverse complement strand
TAAGAATTTATTGCTGCTAGTAGTTCTTATATGTGCACCAGTATAATCTGTGACATACGCAGAACCTTGAAATTGCTCCCTGTTCGTATTGGGGTTTTGCAATTTAAGAAAAAAATTCTTCTCTCTCACTCTCTCTCTCTCTCTCTCTCTCTCTCTCTCTCTCTCTCTCTCTGACATTTTCATTCATACTGGATTTGAAATTAGCTGATGGATTTATCAACATAAGATTTAAATGAAATTTTGACAAAAGTGTCTCTCTTCGTTATATACATGCGTCAAATCATCTGTCTAAGTCTTTATGTTGTCTCATTCCATATTTGATCTTGGAATCTCGTGTGTGTGTGTGTGTGTGTGTGTGTGTGTGTGTGTGTGTGTGTGCGTGTGTGTGTGTGTGTGTGTGTGTGCGTGTGTGTGTGTGTGGAGAGAGAGAGGGAGGGAGGGAGCTAGCGGAGAGGGAGAGAACTGAGGGTTGAGGTATAATAAGGGAAAAAAAGAAGGGTTGCAGGTTGTGAAGAAGAATGGATAGAGGGATGTGATTGCAACTGGGAAAATACACCAAGGCCAAACGAAACTTCAGAAAAAGATATGACGGCGAACGCAAAAAGAAACACAGACTCTGTTATTTATAGTTTTTATCGTTTTTCTCATGCAGGTACACAATGTGAGTGCGTATGAATGTGTGTGTGCGTGTGTGTGTGTGTGTGTGTGTGTGTGTGTGTGTGTGTGTGTGTGTGTGTGGATTTTGTCAGCGAGAGAAAGAGAAAGAGAAGGGGGGGGGGGGGGGGGGGGGGAGTAGGTATTGGAAAGCACAAACAGAAACAAAAAAGTAACGACAAATACCCAACATCTTTTATTATTTGTTTATTACATTGTCGGTTCAGGCGCTTGCAAACTCCTTGCTCCTGCCCCCTCGTCCCCATTCTTATGCTTGTTCCTGCCACTGACTCCACACACACACACACACACACACACACACACACACACACACACACACACACACACACACGTCCCATATGTTCTCTCTCTCTCTCTCTCTCTCTCTCTCTCTCTCTCTCTCTCTCTCTCTCTCTCTCTCTCACGCCCGTGGTCCACAGGGAAGATCCGACCAGAGAAACGCAAGTGTGAACGCAACCGTTATGCCTGAAACACTCCCTCCCTGAAGACCTCGTCTCAGTGCTGGAACTGTGGAGTGGTCCGCTCCGACTGAGATGTCAGCACAGCTGTAACCTCTCCCCTGCCCCAGGCGTGTCTGTCAGATATATAATAATCACCCTCACCTCCCACCCACCCTCTCCTCTCTTCACCCACCCCCACCCCTTGCCGCTGCCTCCCTGCTTCCTTTAAGTCTCTTCGATGCTCTCCTTCGCCTAGCGAAACGGGTTTTTGCATAACGGGCCATTTTGGGTGGCGCTTCTGTCTCATCTCTTTCAACGGCATCCCCTCACCCCCTTCCTTCCAACTCCACGTTCACCTACCTACACTGCCCCTTTTCCCCTGTTTTCTCCACCACCGGCCTCCACACATTGATGACGGGAGGCGGAGTGAGAGCGGCGGAGGGAGGCTGGTTGTGTTGAAGGATGATAGTGGCGGGTGGCTGTGTTGGTCAGCTTCTCTCTTATTGCGACTGATGTTAGCGTCTTCAAATCGTGTGCTGGTTGCTGGCCACCGGGTGCAATGAGAAATTTACTGCTAATCTTCTCTTTACCGTTAGAAGTATGCTTTCAGTTTGCATGCGTGCGTGCGTGCACACACACGCGCGCGCACACACACACACACACACACACACACACACACACACACACACACACACACACACACACACACACACACGCACACACACACACTCACATACAATATACCTATTTATGGATCTGTTTATCGATCTATCTATCCATCTATTATCTACGCATGTATCTATCTTTCTGTCGGTCTATGTATCTATCTATCGATTCATCTCACTCTCTCTATATGTATCTATCAGATAGATACATAGAGTGTGAGAGAGATGAATCGATATATATATATGTGTGTATATAATCGATATATATATAGAGGTATATATGTATCATATGTGTGTGTGTGTGTGTGTGTGTGTGTGTGTGTGTGTGGTGTACAGATTGAAATAGAGAAGTACATGTGTATCTGTCTGTCTGTTTGTGTGTGAGTAAGTGTCATGTGCATGTGCGTGTGACGGGTGTGTGTGTGTGTGTGTGTGTGTGTGTGTGTGTGTGTGTGTGTGTTAATGACGAATGTGTCCGATCAAAGTTATTTTCTAAACAAGGCCGTTCACATCAACTAATAAATACTTGAAAACTCAGCAGCTAAGTATGTCAAACTGATCGTTTCAAGAGTGTTTCAATAGAAATCGGACTGCAACCTTTTTGAACCGTCCAAGCATTCTTTGTGTCGATAGCTTTGTTATTTGGTCTGTTCTTATTTCAGATTGCTGCGAAAATAACGCTTCTGCTTTTGAGGTATTGTTGAGGACGGCATTATCTGAACAACGTTATCGCCGTGATTGAGAGCTTGTTTTCGCATAAAACGGCACTCGACCAAAAATCCGATTTAATTTTTCTATACCATACACGCACAGATGTGTTTGTAAGAGAGCGTGTGCGCGCGTTCACACACACACACACACACACACACACACACACACACACACACACACACACACACACACACACACAGATATATATATAACATATATATATATATATATATATACATATACACATATACACACACACACGCGCGCGCGCGCGCGTGCGCACGCACGCATATGCACGCACACACGCACACACACACACACATACACACACGCACACACACACACACACACTCACGCACACAGATACACGTGCGCACTCAGGCACGCATGCATACATGCACGCACTCACGCACGCACACATGCATGCACACACGCGCGCGCAAACACACACACACACACACACACACACACAACACACACACACACACACACACACACACACCACACACACACACACACACACACAAACGCACTCTCACATCCACACAAACGGACTCTCACATCCACACACATACACACGGGGACACATTGCACAATGACTTTTGACAACAGACTAACCCCAAAGTTCAAATTTACCATACATTGTGTCGACAGATGGGAGGCATAAAGACAGGACAGTCAGATTCACCTCGCACCTGCTTTCACTGTCATGTTTCCTTACAGCCACTCAGTTCATGTACTGAATCATAGCATTCCTCTTGGTCAGCGCGTAATAGTCAGGAGTGTGATTGGGCTGACACAAGAATTTAAACAGGTGAGGAGTGACATGCTACGCTGATCTCTGAGTGGTTGTTGGCTAGTTAATGCTTTGAATAATATCCGATCGTGGTGATGGGACATGAGAAATACCGTTGCGAACGAATGTTTCTTGTCCTGCATTTTGCCAGATGAACGGCACATTTGGCATGAACAATTCCATCGTTGAGAGGTATTCAAATTCAAAGCAGTTTCAGTGTGCGTTTCTTTCATTTCTTCTTTGTCGTTCGCTCAAATAGGGACGTCAGTGGCCCAGACAAGGTAATGAAATCTTCAGGGGCTCATCCACAGATCCAAACAGCTCTCAGCTGTGTGTCTGCGGACGAATTTTTTTTCTGTATAGAGGATGGAGAAGTGCTTAGGAGATTATCACAGGATATTGGGGAAGAGCTGCAGGGACAAGCAGCAGAAACCATGCATGTGAAACTGGGAGAGCATGAACGATGACCATCTCATCATTCTTGGTGAGGAAATACTAGCGATCCTTGTTGTTGTCGAGTTGTGTTCTCGAGGGTAGCTGTCCTTCTCTTTCTTCTGCACTGTGGTTTGGACTTCTTCATAGTTCGCAGTGAACTGTGACAAGTTTCTCGCCTCAGTGCATTCAGTGGGCCACTAATGTTGACGAAAGCAGCTGCGAAGGGTGTTGAGTTCCTTTGTTCAGGTGGCTAGGGAACAATGGTGTTTGCAAAGACGATAACTGTACTGTGGGCTGCACATGTGTTCTCCTGGGAACTTCAGGTAATGATTTGGAACACCTCTGTGTAGCTTTTTAATCACACTTTATTCATGGTCACCTCTTCGGTTGGCCTGTTAATATGAAAAGTTTACTTCTGTTATAGATAGGTTCACACTCCACGCTGGTGCTGCCTTTCCGAAAGAGACTGGCACTAGCGCATGGGTCTGCTTATGGCTGTACAAGAGACGCTGCTGACGCCAAGCAGCTAACCAGGGCATTTACGGTATGTCATCCATGGTCAGCCGTGACCGTAGAAAGCCCTACGGACAGGTTTAACGAATGTGATTTGCACTGACAGTGTCACTCTGATTAGTCCACATACCTCACGGCACAATGCCTGGCTGATATGCTGTGACTGGAAACTGTTCTCTCGTCCAGGCTGGCTCTGAAATGTGTGATAGGAACCTGTCCAAAACACGTCTTGTGCAGCGCTCCTACATAGGGTCAGCGATAACTGGGTATCTTGATGCTTTAGAGCTTAACTGTTAAGATTCTTTACCAAAAAAATCTACCCCCTAGTGTGATGCGTACAAGTTTACTGTCATGTGCACCATGCCCTGGTGCCTACGAAGTAGATCCCCAGTTTAGGGATCAAATAGTCTGGTAGATGTGCTTCGCCATCCTGGTCAGTATTCCATCTGGTGGAAGTACAGTTTTTCGTAAAACACGACGGACTGCAAAACGTTGAAAATAAAGCGGGACCAATGTAGCAAAGGATTAATCAGGTTTAATCAAACCCTGAACAACCAGAAAAACAACCAGAACAAGTTTTGTACAGGACACTGAAACAACTTCCATTCCTCTCAGAACAAATTCTGTACATGAAACTGAAATAACTTCCATTCTTCTCAAACGATTTTACAGAATTCAAGGGATTTGTTTGGCATTCGTTGTTTTTATTGTGTTTAAGTCCAGTAAGACAGTGGGGACGGAGGACTGGGGGAAGGATTAAAACTGAGACAAAGTCTGACGAGTCTTAATTTCAGACAAACATTGGGAATTTTGCCAAAACATTTGACGAAGAAGTTGTACATTTTTTGATACTTTAAATGTTGAAATAAAAGGAATTAATCACATGTAAAGAAAACAAATAGAAAAATAGAGAAATGAAATGGAAGAAAGTTTCACTGAAGAAATGTAGACAGAAAGAAAGAAAAGGCAAGAATGTAAGGGGAAAAACAAAAGAATGAGGAAAAAGAAGGAGTACTGAAATAAAAAACAAAACACAAATACAGTGGCCAAAAATTTTTTAAAAAATAAAACAGGGAGGAAAAGCAAAGCAAACAAGAAAACTGCAGCGATTGAACAAAGACCTGTTAAAAAAAGAGTAAGGATAGAAAAGTAAAGGAGACAAGAGAGGGGAAGGCGAGGAATTAGACTGTGGGGATTGCGGAGGCGTCTCCGAGATTCGGGAGAAAGGGATGGGCACAGGAAAAAATTAGGGTTGCGGAGGCAGGCGGCGTCCATTTTGCCTATGAATAGCAGGCTTTGAGCCATACTGCCATAAAAGGAGACTGGCAAAGTGATCTTCCACTGAAAAAAAAAAACACTCAACAACAAACAACAACAACACAACAAC
Organism: Conus betulinus; assembly: GCA_016801955.1. Classification (NCBI taxonomy): domain Eukaryota; kingdom Metazoa; phylum Mollusca; class Gastropoda; order Neogastropoda; family Conidae; genus Conus; species Conus betulinus. Next base: position 219,378 of record JADBJO010000981.1, on the reverse strand, counting down.
CAAACACAATTAATACTAAACTCCATAGACGGCCCCGCAACCTTTTTCTGACACTCGAACGAGATAAAACATTTAGCAATTTGCGAAAGACCTAAAACCTGAGCAGGATTATTCCATCGATTGCTGGCTCTCGCATTGCGCGCAGATAATGTCAAGTCGTTTCTCAACTACTCTGGTTGGTGGTGAAGGAAGAGAAAGAAATGAGAATGTTTTCGTTCGTTGCTTAGGTTTTGGATTTTAAGAAAAAACGAATGTTAATGACCAGAAAAGAAGATATAAAAAAAAAAACCTTCATCGTCAACTTCCTTATCTTTGCGATCAAGATCACCATAAAGAAATGATAGCAATCCCGCTTCTGGTGACACTTCTGTAACTTCTGTTACGACGATTACTATTACGATCATCACCACTCCTAATGCTGCTCCTTCTGTATTATTCCTTCAGCTGCCTACGCTGCTGCTACTGCTGCTGCTGCTGCTGCTACTACTACTACTAGTAGTACTACTACTACAATACACCTACTACTACTGCTTTTTTTACTACTACTCCTACGACTACTACTACTACTATACTACTACTACTACTACTACTGCTACTACTACTACTACTACTACTACTACTACTACTACTACTTTACTACTACCACAACAACCGCCACCGCCATTGCTATTAAAGCCGCCATCATCACCGTCACAAGCAAGGTCACCTTTTAGATCATTGTTACACGCTGTGTTGTTGTATAATTATAACATGCTGGTGACAATAGTGTTGATAGTAAGGCTGAGGCGAAGGAAAAAGAAGAAGTGTATTTTGCGCTTGGATTGTTATTTTAGCAGTTATTTAATACAACAAAACTCAAAAGCGAAATCATACCACACAAAAGAAACACGCACAGAGAAACAAGCAAGCTAAAATCACTGGATCGCATTTCCTGAAAGAGGCCTTGTTTTAAAGGCGCGCGCGCGCGCGCGCGCGCGAGAGAGAGAGAGAGAGAGAGAGAGAGAGAGAAAAGAGAGGGGACAGACAGACAGACAGGTAGACGGACGGACGGACAGAGAGAATTCATGAGTTTGTTTCCCTCTGATCTTTCGGAGTCGTTTGATTCCGCCTACTTGTTATGTAGACGAAGTTGTTCGAAATTGGCACAGAAACAGGGACCCCAGCAGCCTTTGAAATAGAATTCATTCTTAACTTCATCATTTTATAAAACGAAATTAGAGAAATAGAAGAGGCGGACAAGCACATCTTAAGAAACTAAAAGTCATTTTAATTTTTAATTTTGCACTCTGTGTGTGTGTGTGTGTGTGTGTGTGTGTGTGTGTGTGTGTGTGTGTGTGTGTGTGTGTTGCTAGTGGTGGTGGCGGCGATGATGGTGATGGTGTTTTCGAAGGTGACATTACTGATTTTCTTCAAACAAGACAAACTAAATGGAAAATCATTTCGTAATCTTCAAGACAGTGCAGTATTGAGAACATTTTCCTGGTTACCGATTGCCATTAATGAAATGAACAATTAAGCGATTGTATTGACTTTCACGATTCGTTCGAATAAATATATACAGATAGACATATCATCAGACTTTATAAATGACTAAGGAGAGGTGCTGAAGAAAATGGTTGTCACTGGATGCTTTGCACTAGCAGTGGCATTATGTTGATTGCCGAAATGCGATTTTTAAAAAAGGTATAACACTGATTGTCTTTAGACAAGATGGATATTTTAGTCGGAACGTGTTGAACAACTTGAAACAAGATTAAACAATTAAGTGATCGGAAATCATTATAGTGCGGTCTTTCACTCATCCATTCAAACATTCTTGTCTTTCATAACCCAAGGCATATTTCTAAAGACGCACAGATCGTTGATTCATTGATCTCA
>JADBJO010000981.1:197500-215000 GCA_016801955.1 Conus betulinus | reverse complement strand
TCAGCTCCTTTTTTTCTTCTCCTTCTTAGGCCCTGACGGGTCCTAGTTCTTCTCGTCCATCCTTATTTGTCCCCATCGTCTGCGTTGATCGAATCTTCTGCCTTCCTGGTCAGCTCTTCAGAAAACCTCTCCACTTTTCTTCCTGTCGTTTATCTTGCCTGATCCAGGCAGCATATATCACTCTGTGTTCATTGTCAAGGCTTCAGGAACTCAGGCTAGCCCAGTACACTTGGACATGTTATCAGAGAGAGGGGGTACTGCGCTCTCGTTTGGACAAAGAAGTAAGTAAAAGCGCACGGTTTTCAAATGGTTATCTTAAGCAAGCATACCAAACGGTGGCATACTTTATTGCGCATTGAATGATCATAAATGATGTCCTGAGATGTTGTGATGATCAGGAGGAAAACGGAACTAAAACTGAAGTGAAGACTACTACAAAAGATTCACGAAGCTTTGTGGTGACGTATCATTGTGAAATTTCCCCATTATGACACAATTTCCATTGTACAAATGTGAAGTTTGAAAAACAAAAATGTGCTGTATACACCAAAGACTCCAAACCACAGCGCCAATAAACAACATAAAAACAACAAATACACCCAAAATACAACGCGAATAAACCACGTAAACAAACAAATATATATAAATGGCACAGAAGATGACATAAAAGAAGAAGAAGAAAGATGTAGAATCGACTCTTAAATACTGGACGGCCTAGCAGCACACAAAAAAAAGCACATAGAATAAGCTATTCTCAAAAGAACGGGAAATCAGGTCTGAAATATTCCTGCTGACACAATATGGCCCTTTGGGGCTTCCGTGAGCAGTGGGAGGTTCTGAATACGACGAGCTCATTTTTTCTTCGACGTTAGTACTGACTGAACCTCCTTTGTAAGCAGAAGAAAAAGGAGGCGGTATGAACGGGAATGTTGGGTAAAGGGGGGGGGGGGGGGGGGTGATGAATCGGTGTCTTGAACACATACTGGAAAGACCGCAGTGAGGGAAAAGTCGATGTAGAGACGTGGAGTGCTTTCAGGTCCACATCTTTAGCTTTTTTTTTTTTCAAAAAAAAATTACAAACACATAAAATCCCCAGGATCATCTTTCTCTGTGAGGTGGGAAGTAACAAAAAGTTTAAAGTCAGGTTGTGAACTTTTTATGCTGTGTTTTAGTTCTGCAGAACTACCATTTACTGATTTTTCTGATTTTCAGTGTTGATCTGTACAAGGTTTCACGGCGCAGCGCATATAGTGTAGATTCATGTAATATCCCTGGGCATATGTTAACCAGTTCACACACCTTGACGCCATTTTGATAAAACAGGATTTCTGAAGCAATACTATTTATCTGTTTTACCGTCAAGTTTCAATTCACTTATGAAAGTAAAAATAACTCGAGGTGTAAGGGGGGGGGGGGGGGGGGGGGGGGGGGGGGGGGGCTGCGATCTGCATTTAACGTTTTATGTTGAATTCGCCTTATGCATATTTATTTACATGTGCTATGTGAAGAAAAATGATAGTTTATCTGGGAAAGATACAGTCCACACAGATCAACATCCAATATTCTGTATCATTTGATGACACGCAACTGTTTGCCTGTAGACAGCACGCTTTACAGGTTTCAATTATGTATAAGAAGAAGCTGACAATAATTATCTTATTTAGTGAAAGAAGGTGAGAAGGAGAAGAAGAAGGGAATGAGGGGGGAAAGAAAAAAAGAAAGACAGACGGAGAGGAAGAAGGGGAGGAGGAGACGACGACAACGACGACGACGACGACAAAGGAGAAGAAGAAGAAGGAAAGGAGGAGAAGACGAATAAGCGGAGGAGGAGGATTGGGGAGGAAGAGGAGAGGAAGGAGGAGGAGAAGAAGAAGAACAGGGGGGTGAGGCGAAGCAGATTGGGAGGAAGAGGAGGAATAGGAGAGAAAGAAAAGAAGAAAAAATAAGAGGAGGGAGGAGAAGAAGAAGAGGAGGAGGAGGGGGAGGAGGAGGAAATGCAAAAAAGGAAGAAAAATTGTCAGAAAAAAGCACACTCTCACATTTCAGTTATTGTGCACAAGTAGAAGATGAAAGTAATTATCTTGCCCAGTGAAGAAGAAGACTCGTCGAAAAAAAGGATGCTATCTCTTGTTACAGGTATTAAAAGAAGACTCGTCGAAAGAAAAAAAAAAAAGGTGCAATGTCATGTTACAATTATTCTGAAGGGGAAAAGGCAAACGCTCCTACGACAGTGATTACAGAAGAAACGCTTAAAAATATTCACATTGCAATGAATGTGAAGGAGAACAGACCAGGAGTGTACATATTGCAGTGATTAGGGTAGAAGAAAATACTGGAGGATCAAGTTCCAGGAAACATTTATATGGCACTGATTATACAACAGAAACCGTTATGAGTATTCATATTGCAGTGATTATGGAGGAGAAAAAGTGTGGTAGGAGAAAACACCGGAAATTACAATGAGTACATAGGAAACAAGGCTGTAAGTATTCATATCGCAGTGTTTGTACACGGGGGAAAAAAGCTGTAACTACTCATATTACAAACGGCTGGCAGTCTTCATATTACAATCGGTATGAAGCTGAAAAAAAAACTGAAGGCCGGAAAATACTTACATTGCAGTCGTTATGTTGGAGAAACGACGGGCAACATTCATATTACAGGTTTTATGTATAAGACAATGATCAAAGCATTTATATTACAGTTGTACAAGGCATGAAACTGGAAATATGCATGCAACATTATTATTGTTATAATGTAGGAGAGAAAAAAGATTGTAATACACTTATTACTTGAGGGATAAAGAAATACACTTGATACAGGTAACCTACTAGTAAAAGGCTGGAAATATTCACTTTGCAATCACTGTGTAGATGAAAACCATGGCGACTATTCATAAAAAAACATTATGAGATCAAATAAAAAAAGGGCTGAATATACATGGTACGGTCAATATATAAAACGAAAAGGCTGGTGATATTACCATTGCTGTTATTGTATGGAAGAAAGTTTGAGTATGTTTTATTATATGTAACGTGTAGAGAAAAAGGATGAAAATATATCTGTTGATTGTATTATGCAGAGAAAAGCGTGGTAAATGACGTACTTTTATCATTATGTAGTAAAAAGGCCGATGATATTCATATTTCAGTAACAAAGAGGAAAAAAGCCTGGGTATATTCATATTACTGTTGATATGTAGGAGAAAGGGTTTTGAATGTTCTTATTACTGCTATTATGTGAGAGAAAAAGCTGGAACTGTACATCTTCTAGCAATAATGTAAGGGGGAAAAAGTACATGTTCCAGTTATTTACTATGGGATGATCTTTAAGTTATTCATATTTTAGTTATTATGTTCTAGAAAAAGCTGGAGGAGAAGCTGTCGGAAAAAGTTCATATTGCAGTTGTCAGATTAAAGAAAACGCTTTGAAATGTCCATGTTACGAATATCACGTAAGAAAAACAAAAGGATATGAATATTTGTATTATGATTATCATGTAAAGAAAGAACGTTGGGAGACTTAATACAAAACGTGCCCTTGCGGAATCATTGTTAAAAAAAAACTTTTCAAAAAGGGGTGTTCATAATGTTGCCGTCCCCCACACATTCAATCAAATGTCATACGTCTTCATTTATTAAAAAATAATTTACTGAGAGGCTATTTCTGATAATGTAATCTCTGGCACCATTTGTCTCATTTGGAAACGGTTTGGACGTTATTGAGGAGATTTCAAACAGGCGTTGAGAATTATGTTATCGGATAGCATGTCTCCTGAACGAAGTCAGGAGCTATAGAGCTTATTGTAAAGGTGTTCGTTTTACAAAGTTTTCAGCTACACATCGGTCTTTAGCTATATAACTGATCACAAGTCTTCTTCTATACATTGTATTAAATCATATAACTGATTAACAAGTCTTCTTTACAAAATTGTAACGAACTAAGTAACTAATTACAGGCGTTATTCACGACACTGTATTGAACTATATAGTTGGTTTACAAGTCTTCTTTATTTTGATGTGTTGAACTGTGTATGTTAGTAGAATTCTTCATTAAGACGATGTGTTGAACTATGTACCTCATTCCAAACTTTTCTTTGACCACACGTTGAACTGTGAATCTCATTAGGATTCTTCTTCACGACAGTGTGTGTTGAACTACACATTTGATTACCAGATTTTTTTTTTTTCATGACGATGTCTTATATAACACATCGGATGGCAGGTCTACTACTGTCAGTTTATGTTGAACTAAGTATGGGATTGCAGGTCTTCTGACGATATGTTGAACGAGATATTGGACTGCAGAATATTTGAGGGCAATACATTGAACTAGATATGGAACTGCAAGTGTTCTTGTGACGATAAGCTGCAGTAGGCATGTGAAGTGCACGCTTGATACTTCACCAGTCACCAGTGTCCCACCTCCCTCTACGTGTTACAGGTGTCCATTCTGAAGCGGGTCTCTCTGACGGAGAAGACCATCTACAGTATCCTGGAGATCAAGAACGCCAAGATGAGGATGCCGGCATCTATGTGTGCCGTACTTCCGATCTGCAGATCGCTAGCGAGAGAGTGGACGTTTTAAACGGTACGCGCCCACGTATGTGTTACACTTTGATCCATTCAGCCTGTTCTCTTCCCGTTGTGCTACTCTGTAGTGAGTAGTGAGTATGTAGTGTTCATCATTTCCCTGTTGTGTTGCTCGATAGTCTGTGGTGTGTAAGTGCGTTCGTCGTTTCTTTGTTGTGTTAGTCAGTAGAGTGTAGGTTGTATGTATATTCGTTATTTCCCTGTTTCGCTGGTCCGTAGGGTGTTGAGGGACTGAATGAAGCTTCAACAAGGTGGAGCATGAGAGTGAGCCCTGAGACGGCCAGGTTGATGGCCAGCCACAACACCATCATCCCTGTTCATGTCACTGTCAGCGGACAGAAGCTAGCAAGTGTTCAACAAATCGGTTACCTTGGAGCCATCACTAGCTATTAAGGATGCAAACCAGAAATCCTCTCAAGAGCATCTAAGACAAACTCAGACTGATACGTGAATGGAAGGATAAACGTTTCTATGAAGTACATGATCAGACTCCTGCTTGCTCTGATCTATTCCATCTTCATGCATGTCTATGGATACGGACCCTTTCAACGGATCTGGAAAGATGAATCCAAGCCACGGAAATGAGGTGTTACCGCAAGATATTAAACATCAGATATGCTGATCATGTTATCACCGAACAAGTGCGTCAAACCATTTAACAGTACATTGAACTGAACGTAAATCTGCTGGCATCACGCTCAGGAAAACAAACTACATTGTTAAGGTCAGGTGACAAAATCCCACGGCTTTGTGAAAACAGACCTTCAGTGAACTGTTGAAAGAAAGGGATGGAGGGAAAGAGCGGAAAGCGATGGACTGACAATATCGCAGATGGACAGAGACTCTGTTGGCACAGACCCAGGCCTTGATGCTTTACCTACAGAGCTGCAGAAACCTGGCGAACTGTTCTGCACCGCGGCGCCCCAGTGATCCCTCACGGAGTCGGGGGGGGGGGGGGGGGGGGGGAGAGAGAGGGAGAGAGGGAGAGAGAGAGAGAGAGAGAGAGACGAAGTGTGTAGGTTGTATGTGGGTAGATCATTTCCGCTGGTTTTGGTCAGCAGTGTGTAGTTGTATGTGTGTTCATTATTCCCCTCGTGGTCAGCTCTGTAAATAATAATAGCTGACATGTACGTGTTTTCCCCTTTTTGTGTTATGTAGCTCTGCAATGTGCAATTAGTATAGCGATTCTTACTTTTAAGTGTTTTGTAGTATTTAGTGTGTCTGTGTGTTCCCTGTTGTATTGATGTGCTGAGTTAGAGAGAGAGAGAGAGTATGTGTGTGTGTGTGTGTGTGTGTGTGTGTGTGTGTGTGTGTGTGTGTGTGTGTGTGTGCCATCGAATGATGATGGAAGAACAGGAGATACCAAATAGGGGAATGAGTGGAACTGAAAGAATAAACAAGAGAATGAACAGGAGAGGGAGAGAGGAGTAGGAAACTAGGAGCAAAGGAAAAAGTAATACAATTATAATAATTATAAAAAACATCAACAACAACAACAGTAATAATAATAATAATAACGGTAATAATTGTAGCAGTAAAGGTAGTAGGCTACAGCTGGTCTCGTGAGACTACGGAGTTGGGCGTATGGTAGACGATCCTTGTGCAGCGTCGGTACACACACACACACACACACACACACACACACACACACACACACACACACACACACACACACACACACACACACAAAGAGAGGCGCGCGCGCGCGGTTGTGAGGAAAGAAGTCATACGGCAGTGGGTCAGTAGAAAAACACAGGCCTAAAAGATGACTTGAAACATGAAGTAACAAAAAAGAAAAGAAAACAAAAGAAATGAGTTCCACGTGCTGCTGCGTGAGACAGAGGCTTCACAAAGAAGTGAATGCTGTGTAGCTGTGATCTCGGTTTTCAGAGCTCATCAAACGATGCGATGCAGCCGACGCTTTGTTCTGAAACCTTATAAGGACAACGGCACAGCTGCCAGGTACTAGCGAGTTTAAGTCCCAGCTGCTCTGGTGGTATATCAGTCTGTGAAAGATGCGTCCTTTACCCCTACTGTCCCAAAATAATTATCCTCCGAATGCCGCATTGATTACTTTAGCTGGGCTTGATCGTTAAAGCTTAATGTCCTTTCGTCATTGCTTTTTTTTTTCCTCCTCAGGACAATTCTTATATTGAAGAAAAAAATGCTCAGAAAGACATTTATTTTTTTATGCAGAGTACATGTATGCATGTGCGATGTGCATGTCGCTCAGCATCGAGCGTTAGCTAGCACGACAAGAAGCGTCTCTTTATTCTTCTGAGACGCCACAAATGTGCTATAATGGACATGTTCTCGCCATGATTGCCTGATCAAGACCATCTGACAAGGTATAGTAGACACAGAGGAATCCCCGGAGGCAGACCAAAGAAGCCCTGGGTGGTCGCTTGGTTAAGAGCATCTCTACCCTGTTGCCCATGAAACAAGACGGATGTGGGGATCATCGTCTGTCTAAACCTCTGTCGCAGCACAGCCCCCGTTACCATCTGATTCCATGGGGAAAGACAATCTAATGATGCTCTGCTGCAAAATTTCAGTTATTTTATTTTTCGCAAAGGAATGCAAAAGGAAAGAAAGAAAACATGACTGCAATCTCGGCACATTTCGGGTGAAACAATCCACTGTGACGATGGAAATTATTCATTCATTTTGTTTTAATTTTTTTTCATTCATCCATCCATCCATCCATTCAGTATTTCACTACTCGTCTTCTTTCTTCTTCTGCTTCTTCTTTTTCTTCTCTCTTCTTCTTCTTCTTCTTCTTCTTCTTCTTCGCTGACACATTCACGATGTCAGTCCAGTTAGGTTTGCTGCTTAACAGTGTGGTGGGAAGTCATATATTTTTCATTCATGCGTTCTGTCATTCAGTCGTTTGTTTCTTCATCCGATCGTTCACTGTCCTATAGCCGTTGCTATTTGCGGTGCCTTAAGCGGCCAGGGATCCGCATCATCTCATGTTCCACAGGACAGTGGTGCTATGGCCAGCGTAGCCCTTTGCCCGTCTAGGATTTCTGATGAAACACGTGGCATGTCAAGACGCAGCCCAACGGTAAAAAGCCCAACACAACAGAACTCGACAGTTGGTTAAACGTCAGTGCGATTTAATGCAGTGCAGTACAGTAGGAGACGAAACACGCTACAATACAATGCAGTACAACAAAATATAACATAGTGCAATAAAACCCTGTCTTTAGACCATATAAGACCCTTGAAACTATTTTTCACAGGCATGGCTGTTTTCACTACTGATGAGCACCTCTATATACCTTTGCCTCTTTGTATATGCAGGTTTCTTTACAAGCCTCTATATCTATGTCTATGAATTTGTGTGTCAGTATATCTTTCAGTCGGTCTCTCTTTGTTTTTATTTTGTCTGTCTCCCAAACGATGTATCTCTTTGTCGGTCTATTTGTTTATCCATTTCGATCAGTAACGTTTTATTGAGTTCCATTAAAACCCGCATAGCAAAGAACTATGAGCGCCTGCACATGAAGGCGACACCATCACTTTTGGCATTGACATTTGATAGAATATTGCCCCCGGACATAACCCGCTCCAAATTCTTACAGGGTCAGATCTTGGGATTGCTGCCATGTCTTCGTGGTGCAGTTCTTTTCATCTTTAATTACACTGTGTAGCATTGCATAAAATTGTATTGTAACGTGGTGCAATACGCTGCATTTGTGTTGTGCTTCATCGTATTGATTCTGATCGATTGTTGTCATTTGTCACGTTGCTTTATGTAATCGTATGTCACATGTCACAGGACTATCTTGGATCAGTTTTTCCGCTAGGATTCAGACTGTCTTTTGGGAAAGAAAATCCGCTTAGAGTGCATATTACACCAATCATTTTCAGTTATGAACCCATTGTTTCTCTCCGGTATGAAGATGTCACATGGATGAACAAAAGGGTGCGTAATTATGATCTGTTTGTGTAATACTTTGACTGAGTTCGTCAACACAGCACAAATTGATCACGAAACATATAATCCGGCAATTCCCGTTCTTCAATTTAGTTAAGTCCACAATGTTCAGAGGGAAATTGATTTGAACTGAAACGTTGTACATTTCGCTGAACAAACTTTGATGTTTGAACTAGTTGTCTGTGGGGAACGCTCGGAACTTATGATGCTGAATGAACCAGATCGACAGTCGGGAGTTTCTCTTGATAATTTCACTGTCACATGACCTCGAACCCATCAGGGTCGTGGCGGCGTACCAGCGGTATTCCTCTCAGAAGGTAATGGGGAAGCAGCAGATGGAATTTGCTTTTTTTTTTTTTTTAACTAATAGCAAGATTCCACACCTCTCTAAGCCCAACAGAGAAATGCTAGCATACATAAATACAAAGTTTGAATAACTGAGTCTCTCATCTAGCATTATTTTCTGTTTAGAATTCACTTCATGATCAGTACGACCAAATACATGTTTGCAATGAATAGAGGTCAGAAAGTAAACCCTATCTAACGATGTATTGCAGCCCCCCCCCCCCCCCCCCCCCCCCCCCCCCCCCGCGCGCCATAAATGGTAACATCCATTGGTACCTAAAGTAATCGGTATTCTCACATTCTGAGCACTTGAGTCGTGTCAAAGCTGTTTTGTGTCCACTCACTTTCTCAATACGAAATTCAAGTCCCGATTCTGGCAGCAAAAACAGTTCCAGTTTGTTCAGGAACAAACTCCATATGAAAGTGCATTTTGTCTTGTGTTTCACCGCGTTATCTCGCACTGCATCGTAATGTACTGCGTTGTGTTCTCTAGCGTTGTATTGCCTTGTGTGTGTGTGTGTGTGTGTGTGTGTGTGTGTGTGTGTGTGTGTGTGTGTGTGTGTGTGTGTGTGTGTGTGTGTTTGCATTGTGCTAGTTTGAATAGTACATTATATTGCAGTATAGTTCATTAGAACATATTTTATCGCATTGCATTATATATTATTGCGTTGTGTTGTGCATGATTATGTTGTGATCTGTTACATAATGGTATAATGCATTGACAATTGTAACATGGTATTACATAGCTTTCCGTTGTACCGCGTTGTGTTGATCATTCGGGTTGCGTTCCTACAAATGGTGAGTTGCCAGGGTATACTCTCTCTCTCTCTCTCTCTCTCTCTCTCTCTCTCTCTCTCTCTCTCTATGTCCTAGCACGCACCCACACACACACGCACACACACACACACACACACACACACACACACACACACACACACACGCACGCACGCACGCACGCACGCACGCACGCACGCACACACACACACACACACACACACACACACACACACACACACACACACACACACACACACACACACACACACACACAAACACACGGAACATTGTCGTTTCATTCTCCCCAAACTTTGTTAATATCCATCGTGTTTGATGTGTAATATTTTAAACAGTGTTGTTTGTAAAACATTTTTTCTTGTAATGTAGATACACATCACATCAGGATGAAAGATCACTTTTCTTCATTCTCCCAAACACACTACCCACAATGACAATTTCCTACACCAGCCGTTTCCATGATAATCTTAGTTTAACATGATCAGCATGCTGATGTCAAGGGGATTTCGTTTTCTCTTGTCGCGCTGCTATTCGTTCAATGCAATCTTCCTTTCAGTCCAGAACCAGATACTGGTTTAAACATGTCAAATGCAACATGCCTTAAGCATACTTTTAACCGTGTTTCTTTTTGTTTTACAGCGGACACAAACAATGTCAAGAGGGGTAAGTGTGTGTGTGATGTATGTTTGCCGACGTAGTATTAGATGCTGATGGTTGTGGTGATGATGGTGTTTGTGTGTGTGTGTGTGTGTGTGTGTGTGTGTGTGTGTGTGTGTGTGTGTGTGTGTGTGTGTGTGTGTGTGTTCACGCTCACGTGTGTCATATGCGTGTATGTTAATGTGCATGTGTGAGTATGTGCATGCATACGATGTGTCTACACGTTGACGGATATATTTAGGTTCAGTGTTCGTATATGTAAATGCATATGCAGGTACTAGGTGTATGTGTGTGTGTGTGTGTGTGTGTGTGTGTGTGTGTGTGTGTGTGTGTGTGTGTGTGTGTGTGTGTGTGTGTGTGTGTGTGTGTGTGTGTGTGTGTTTTTTCACGCTCATCTGTGTGATATGCGTGTATGTTAATGTGCATGTGTGAGTATGTGCATGCATACGATGTGTGTGCGTTGACAATATATATCAAAGTTCAGTGTTCGTATATGTACATGCACATGCAGTGTGTGTGTGTGTGTGTGTGTGTGTGTGTGTGTGTGTGTGTGTGTGTGTGTGTGTGCGTGTGCTTGCATGTGCCTGTATATCAATATATGTGACCTGTTCGTCTGAGTTTGCACATACAGACGTACGTTCCATTGTTTGTTGAGTGCATGTGTGCATTTATGTAAATAAATATACATAGTGCGAATACGTGCGTGTCAGTAGACTTGTGTGTGTATACATAAGCGTATGTATGTTACCATGTCCACGTAAAAGCGTAAGACTAAGCCAAGTGGTTTCTCGCTTAATTGCATGTGCATTTTAAATGTCTACGGAAAAGGCATTTAGTTTTTGAATTGACTCTAACTCCACATCGCGACATCAATGTTCATGATTTGCATTCTGTGTCCTCAGACGGTGTGGACAGCCACGACCCCAGGAAGGGCTACTACGACCCCAGGAAGGGTCACTACGACCCCAGGAAGGGCTACTACGATTCCGGCCCCCTCCCGCGTAGTGGATCCCCCAGGATAGCTTTACTGGGGCCTTCTGTGACCGCCCTCTGCTGCCTGCTGGGGGCACTGACCTGCTGGCATCTAGAGTCCAGACTGTGGTTCTTCACTTGATGCACATGCACACACACACACATACACTGGGCAACTCCGCTCGTGATGCCTAGGGGATGGTGGCTGTTGGGTTCTCTTTCTTTTTCTTCCTCTTATGGACTGACAAAGGAGTGAGTGAGTGAGTGCACTCGAGCCCGCAAGACTAAAGCGTTGTTAAATGCCAGGACTTTTTTTTTTTATTGCAGTTTTATATTTTCTTTTTTTATATATATATAAGTGATGTTCTTTTCTGAAGAATATCGGAATTATAGTTTCCACAATTTTTCTCTTTGTATGATACGTTTGGCTATCTACAAGTAAGTGTAGTCATCTCTATGTATGACTTTCGACAAGTCAAATCAAAGAAAACATTGGTGTTTAAGTCCTGCTGAATACCAGAAGATGAATTTACGGAGAATTTATGTGTGTGTGCGAACAACAAATGTGACAAAGGTTAGATCGTGTAGATGCGGGTAATAAATCGAATGTGTAAGGCGTGTTAACCTCCAGTTGTGTGTCATTAGACGCATTGACCTCCAAGTGTGTGTCGCTGGACAGACACAAACCTCAAAGTGGATGACATTGATCCACGGTCCAGAACAGTACTGTGCGTGTTACCGCCAAACAACCTCACGACTCTTGCGTATCGGCTGTTGTTCTGTTCACACCTCTGCAAACTGAACTTCCATGAACAACACGAAGGGCAAATTTACCAAACCTAAAACTGTCGCTTGGATATCTGTCTGGTGACGAACACCTCGCAACTGTGTGCACTCACTGCAGGAAAGGGGGTTGAATTTACCATAGTATTAGGTGATGAGAACGCAAATCGCTTCCAACGCTGCGATGAAAGCGAAATCACAAATGAAATGGTGTGAGACACGGTGTGGTTTCACCAGGATCACTAACATTGTCATCCTGTAACGTGGCACTGTTCAGTAGACATTGGTCGTTAGAAACATCACTTCGCTTCAGAGCACTCAACGTTGTGTGTGTGTGTGTGTGTAAAACCGGTGGATCGTCTCCCTCCGACCGACAGAGGACAGCTTACACGGGGGAGTGGATTACCACCCACAAACATGTCTACACAGATTGGACCCGTCAGATGGTTCCAATCGCAGCGAAGGAGTACAGACAGTAGCAGCATGTCGTGTCTGTTCAGCTTGCCACAGACGTCAGGCTGGGGAATTAGATTAGAGCTCCTGAAGGCATCCAGCATGCCAGCAGCCCAGCGAGCGTCTTCTGAGGGGCAGACAGACCATGGGTTCCCTCGGTCGGCAGGAAGACAGCGGTTTATACTCTTTGGGGTACCTGCCTGTCACTGTCGTGTGGTGGTGGTAATGGAAATAGCCTTGACGTTCATTACTCAACGTGTGTTTTTGATGGAAAGGACACGATGGCCGGACAGTGCTCGCGTTCTCTTCCGAGATCTTTCCGAAGGTTGCAGAGCGGAGGAAAAGAGGACAGAGGGCGTTTGAACCAGTTGTGATATTTCGAAGTGCGAGCGAAGCAAAAAGGCGGTGACCTTGCTGAACCCGATGTGAATATTTTACAAGAGTGTGAGCGGAGATTCCGTTCAAAATGAACGTGTCCGATGTCGTGTCTTTCAGTATTTCAGGAAATGGTTTGGCAAGAGATGGCAAAAGGTGCACATAGTAGGAACGATGTGTTAATGAACATGTATTCTGAGAACTCGTGCTGGTCGGGCTCTCTCGACGACCAGTATCAAGCAGGACGTGGAAAACGCAATTTTTTCTGTGATTTCACATCCACAGTTATCTGTGCTGTTGTTGGTCTGTTTTTGGCCAGTCGTGAAGCTAGCAACAAAAACGAACTGGGACGAGCGATTCCTTCACAGCGTCTAACTCTCAGTGAAATTGAGTACATCTGTTCTGGAGAGCCAGGAGCATCCAACAGATCCTGTTCTCTGGGTGTTGAATTCATTTGTTTCTCATTCAAATTGTCTTTTGAAGTATTCGTGTCTACAATCAGCACATTGACGCTGGTTTTTATTTTTATCTCAAGTATTACTTGGGGAATACAAGCGAACTGAACTATGCCGTCACATTGTAAAATTCAGGCAATTTATGTGCATTGGATAGTGACCAGTTTGTCCATGTCCCTGTGGGTAAGTTAGGGCTCTTATTGCTTGCAGCACTCTAGACTTTCGTCTGGGGCTGTGAACTCTCTATAGACTTTCATCTGGGGCTGTGAACTCTATAGACTTTCATCTGGGGCTGTGAACTCTGTAGACTTACATCTGGGGCTGTGAACTTTGTAGACTTTCATCTGGAGCTGTGAACTCTGTAGACTTACATCTAGGCGGTGAACTCTGTAGACTTTCATCTGGGGCGGTGAACTCTGTAGACTTTCATCTGGGGCTGTGAACTCTGTAGACTGACATCTGGGGCGGTGAACTCTGTAGACTGACATCTGGGGGCGGTGAACTCTGTAGACTTTCATCTGGAGCTGTGAACTCTGTAGACTTTCATCTGGGGCGGTGAACTCTGTAGACTTTCATCTGGGACTGTAAATTCTGTAGACTTTCATCTGGGGCTGTGAACTCTGCAGACTTTCATCTGGGGCTGTGAACTGAACTCTATAGACTTTCAACTCTGGGGCAGTGAACTCTATAGACTTTCATCTGGGAATTCTGTGAACTCTGCGGACTGTCTTCTTGGGCTGTGAACCCTGCGGATTGTCTTCTTGGGCTGTGGACTCTGCGGACTGTCTTCTTGGGCTGTGAACTCTGTGGAATTCCTTCTGTGGCGGTGAAAGCGTTGGACTTTCTTCTGGGGCAGTGAAAACGTTGGACTTTCTTCTGGGGCGGTGAAAAAAACGTTGGACTTTCTTCTGGGGGCATTGAACACTGTGGACCTTCACCTGGGGCGGTGAACTTTGAGGACTTTCACCTGACGTAGACCTCCTGGAAATCTATAAAATTTCCTCTGCGATGGTACATTTGTAGACTCTCTTCTTTCGTCAATGGGTTTTGTGGGCTTTTTGAGGGACGAAGAACTTTGTGGAATTTTCATAGGGCTGTGAAATTTGTGTGCTATTTTTTTTTCTGGGCAATGATCTTTGTGGACTTTTCGTTCAACGGTTAATGTTGTGTAATGTTTGTGGGGCGGTGAACTCGTTGGACTTTCTTCTGGTGCCGAAAACTGAATTGTGGACGTTTTTTTTTTTTTTCTTGGGCGATAAATTTTGTGGACGTTTTTCTGGGCCGACGAAGTGTGTGCAAACCTGTGGAATTTCTTGATGAGGAGCGATGACCGCTTGGAACGCTGAGAACATTCGTCTTGGAGAGTTCTTCCTTCCTGCTGATCGAGGACGATGATTTGATTTGTAACGTAAGGGACTGTGGTCTGTTAAAGATCAGCACTGCATTAGTGAACTTCAGACTTCTGTTGGGATTCACGTTTTGTGCTTGTTCCTTTTTTTTTTATTTTGAAGTTGTCAAGGCTAGAGGCATCAGTGTTGTTGACTCTTTTTTTTGTGTGCACAAACGTACGGGTGACTTCGTGAGGACACGAACTGAAGCGTTGACAGTTGAAGAGGTCCTCTGAGAGTGAGAGAGAGAGAGAGAGAGAGAGAGAGAGAGAGAGAGAGAGAGAGAGAGAGAAGAGAGAGAGAGAGTGAGAGAGAGAGACGAGAGAGAAGGGGGGGAGAGAGAGAGAGAGAGAATCTTCAATGTGCAAAATGTTTTCTTTGAATTTTATTGTGATACTGCCAACCTAAGTCGACTTTTTTTTATGTAAAATGTTTAGATGTTGGCTGGATCGAAGGTGGGTTGTCTAATGGTTAGCTGATTATTTACATGATTTGTCTGTATTTTGTTCCTGCGTTCGCCATAAATGTCTAAACCATATTACCACATATGTTACACAACAATCCTGTGTTTTATGTTGATGAGAAATCCTGTTACGCAAAAGAAAGAGAACTTCGTGAAACAGCTGCTTATTTTTTTCTCCGTCGTGACGACATTCTTTCATGTACATGTTGACATAATATGCCAACCATTTACTGACGATTGCATTGTCCCTGTTATACACTGATTTTGTTATACACTGATTTATTTATGGTACCCCTCCCCCCTCCGGGAACTCGAAAACTTTATACTGGCATGACGAACATCCTTTTGTACAAATGGGATATGACATAAGTAAATATACAATCACAGATACGTATTATTCGCTGACCAATCATCAATCATATATTCTCACTGTATTATAACAATCTCTAGAACGATATGTCATCACTGTTAAAGCAGCATGGACACACACACACACACACACACACACACACACACACACACACACACACACACACACACACGCACACACATACGCACACACACACACACACACACACACACGCGCGCGCGCGCGAGCATATGCACACACACACATACACACGCACGCACACACACACATATACACGCACGCACGCATGCACGCTTTCACATACACACACACACACACACACACGCACGCACGCACACACACGTGTGTGTGTGTGTGTGTGTGTGTGTGTGTGTGTGTGTGTGTGCGCGCGCACGTGTGTGTGTGTATGTGTGTGCACATGTGTGTGTGTGTGTGTGTGTATATAAACGGAAGAGCTGATCTCTCTGACTGTGGGATACCTTTTGACCTCCATTGCATCCTTAGATGGATTCACAAGCACAGGCTTAAAGATTTAACCTATATTTCATACTGTTGACATTATGATTTTAGTTTTTCAGCAACTTATTTCCTTGCCACACATTCTTTTCGTTTTACTTTTCTACCCTTCGCTGGCTGCTTGGGGTTACTATTTTTGAACTGGTGGTGGTGAGAATACCACAGAATTATAGACTTGTGGTACATCCAAAAGACGAAAGGCCTCGAAGCAGACGATATAAATGGTTCTGTCTTCAGTGATGGATTACGTTCGTTCCAGTATGCTGTTAGTGAACGGTTTAATGTTCATAATATGATTCCCTGAATTTTCGTTCTCATTTTCTTTCGTTCCACCCCCCCCCCCCCCCCCCCCTCTTTGCCGCCGCCAGTTGTTTAAATGTCAAGTCGTTAATGTAATGACGGAGGAATCATTAGCCTGCACTTGTTTTCCCCCCACTACCAAATTGTTCAACATATAAACATTCAACTAAACTATCACACAATCTCTAAACAGATTGTCATTGCTGCTAATGCAAGATGGACACGTTTTTTCTTTCTTCTTAACAGCGCATTTTTCAACCTGTAGCTGAGAGGTGTAAGGTGCACGAAGAGGTATGTGACTTGCAGCAGTCTTTTTTCCCCGGTCATCATCCTCATGTATAGAACAGCAGATGCCAAGACACGGTTGACAAAGTGTTAGATATCTGGCCAACTTCCAAATCGGCCGTAATAAGTCACATCAAGTCATTTGATTCTGCTGCACTGAGAGATCTGCTGCTAAATCAGTAGTCTATGTACTGAACAACAAGACATTTGTGTGTGGTTATTACACATGAAATTGATTTAATATATCATAGCGAAGATCAGTGCGGAGTGTTACGCGTACATGTTTATAGACATTTAAAGAAATGATGGTTTTCAAACCTGAAAAATACATAAACAATACTGAACAATCTGACTAGAAAATTATTCAAAATCCATCTCTACCACTTCATTAACACCTCTCTCTCTCTCTCTCTCTCTCTCTCTCTCTCTCCCCCTAATAATAGTTATGCAGGCACGCACGCACACGTACGCACGCACAAACACATACACACGCGCGCGCGCGCCCCCACCCCCCCCCCCCCCCCCCCCCACACACACACACACACACTCTCTCTCCCTCCCCCCCCCCTCTCTCTCTCTCTCTCTCTCTTCTCTACCACTAGAATGATAATCAATAAATGGCAGAGACGTGTAATGGTGAGTACGCTGCTTGTTTAGATTCGGCGCACGAATG
This sequence comes from Conus betulinus, assembly GCA_016801955.1. Lineage (NCBI taxonomy): Eukaryota > Metazoa > Mollusca > Gastropoda > Neogastropoda > Conidae > Conus > Conus betulinus. The sequence goes on along the minus strand of JADBJO010000981.1, from coordinate 197,635 downwards.
GCAGAACTAAAGAGCTCTTGTCCTGTATGCACGTCTCCTAGGGATCTTTAAACATCTGGAAGCGAGTCAGCACTCTTGTTGCCCTTTTAACTGTGCCGCAAAGGCTTAGCGCTTATTTACTGTTGATCGAAACAA
>JADBJO010000981.1:165000-192500 GCA_016801955.1 Conus betulinus | reverse complement strand
TACTTTTTACCTTTCTTCTCCTGCCTACCTCATCCCTGCAGGACCGACACACACGCCACGTGATACCCACCTTAAACCTCCTTACTTCTCAATGCATACCTTTACCTTTCCTCTAGCCTTCTTTAGTCATATAAACCCTTCTCCTCAACTCCACCTTCTGCCGTACCTATATGTTTGTCGGTAAATTTACTTCTACAACGAGATTAACTCCAGGGTACAAACCCTGTGGGTTCAGCGCATGCTACTTTCGTAGCCATATCCTCTGGGTTTTGTCTCGATTTCTACCTACGAAGTGTCCAGAAAGTAAAAGATGAAGGTCAGATAAAAGAGGGATTCCCTCCTTCTGCGCATGTCTTGATTAACCCTCAACCTTCTGCGCATGTCCACAAAGACACTGGCACACACACACACACACACACAGACACACAGAGAGAGAGAGAGAGAGAGAGTGAAAAAGCAGCAGCTTAACTAAAACAAGTTTGATAAAACTATTAAAAAAGGCCATAAACATGATGAAGTCACACTCACACGCACACACACCTACGCACACTGATACTAAATAACAGTGACACACACAGACACGAAGACAGATTTAGCCTACACACACACACACACACACACACACCACACACACACACACCACCAAGAGCTAAGCCAACTATCGTAGCAGACGAACTTGGGAGCTACAGACACACTTGTAGAGCAGGGAGCAGAGTTCCATGTCTCAGTCTGTGCAAATCAAATTCAATGTCTTCTCGGAGAGTGTCTGTCAGCTGGAAGATGTTGTGACGACGAAATCTTAACTTTGCGTGAAGTTCGTCATCATTGGACGTGTCCAATGGCTTTGTTTTGATCTAACCCAGGGCGAACTCATGCCTTATCCTCGTTGTAGGTTACCCACCCCTCACCCACTGCAAACCACGAGGTTAAAGGTTACTCTCGACATATGGATCCGCAAGTAACGGACCTTCGAGCTTATAACGAGGTAAGTAGGTCACTTCCCCGTTACCCGACATGTAAGTACGGCCCCAGCACTCTGCCATCTCCTGTCTCCCATCGCATAACGCTCTGTTACCTCAGTTCCTTTTTCCCCCATATTGTCTACTTCTCTGCATACTTATATTCAGCATTACCTTCCTATTCTCGTTTTCGTTTAGTAGTAGTAGAAAGAGGAGGAGGAGGAGTTGTGGTAATAGCAGTAGTGGTGGTGGTGGGTGTGATGCTGGTGGTGGTAGTAGTGATTGAAGTGGTGGTGGTAGCGGTGGTGGTGGCTGTAGTACGATCATTGTTATTGTTGTGTCTTTGAGTTTTATTAAAATGGTCTCTTTTTGTTTCGTTATTCATTTTCATTCACTTATTGATGTTATTTACTTTATCTGATATGTGTTTTTTTATTTTTTTTTTTTTATCGTACGTTTCCGTTTTTCAAATTTACCGATTTTTTTGTCATAGTCTTTTTTTTTTTTTTTTTTTTTTTTTTTTTTTTTTTTTTTTTTTTTGAAATAAAATTTTCGATAGTTAAGTGGATACATGGATGGGTAGACAGACAGACATGTATCGACAGATGATATAGACTGGTAGGGAGACAGGAAGATAGAAGATGTACTTATTTTTCATTTATTATTTGATAATGTGTTTGATAAAGTATATTTTCTTTCTTCTTTGTCCTTCGTTGTGTTCTGTTGTCCCATTCCCTGCTTTTTTCAATAACTCAAGAAAGTGTAACTCTTAGCACTTTCTATGCACTGGGATCAGCTAGGTCACGGCGTGTGTGTATGTGTGTGTGCGTGTGTGTGTGTGTGGTGTGTGTGTGTGTGTGTGTGCGCGCGCGTGCGCGCGTGTGTATGTGTGTGTGTGTGTGTGTGTGTGTGTGTGTGTGTGTGTGTGTGTGTGTGTGTGTGTGTGTATTGTGTGTGTATTCGCGCGTGTGTTTGTGTGTGTGTGTGTGTGTGTGTGTGTGGGTGTGTGTGTGTGTGAAAGTAAACTGAAAAGACCAGAAGGTAATAATGCATTGTGTCTCTGTTGTAAAGTGTGTGTTCTATTGTTTGGCGGTTTTGTAACCCAACATTTAGCTCTTTTTTGGCTTTTTTTTTCTGTTCTTCTTCTTCTTTCTCCTCCTCGTCGTCGTCGTCGTCGTCGTCGTTCTCTCTCTCTCTCTCTCTCTCTTCTCTCTCTCTCTCTCTCTCTCTCTCTCTCTCTCTCTTCTTCTTCTTCTTCTTCTTCTTTCTTCTTCTTCTTCTTCTTCTTCTTCTTCTTTCTTCTTTTCTCCTGGTCGTCGTCGTCGTCGTCGTCGTCATCGTCCTCTCTCTCTCTCTCTCTCTCTCTCTCTCTCTCTCTCTCTCTCTCTCTCTCTCTCTCTCTCTCTCTTCTTCTCTTCTTCTTCTCTCTTCTTCTTCTTCTGGTCGTCGTCGTCGTCGTCATCGTCCTCTCTCTCCTCTCTCTCTCTCTCTCTCTCTCTCTCTCTCCTCTCTCTCTCTCTCTCTCTCTCTCTCTCTCTCTCTCTCAATGCAATGTCGCGTATATCCTTGGTTCTATACGACTTTGTGCATGCCCATAACTCTAAATATAATCTGCATATAAAAACTGCATGGGTTTATTTTTACTGTTGTTCTCTTAATCTTTCTCAGGATTTTTCTTTCCGTTTGATCCTTGGTATGTGTTTTCTCAAATTGCATGTGTTGATGTCCCTCTTTTTTATGATGGCAGGGAGCAAAGAAGCTTTTAGCTTAGCCACATTGTCCTCAATAAAACATTCGCTCTTTCGCTCTCGCTCTCTCTCTCTCTCTCTCTCTCTCTCTCTCTCTCTCTCTCTCTCTCTCTCTCTCTCGCACACACACACACACACACACACACACACACACACCACACACGCACGCACGCACGCACGCACACACACACACACACACACACACACACACACACACGCGCGCGCGCGCGCGCGACGCGCACACATCACTTAAGGAAGCGGAAGCGGAGAAGTCGAGAGTGCCGATGATAAAGTGAAGAGGACGGACATGAAGTCAACAGCAAACAGTTTTCTCCCCTTTTACATCAAGCTTCGCGCACAATGTGCAATGACTTTGAAGGAGCGGGGAAGCTGAGAGATAGGATGATCAACTGAAGAAGAAGAAGAAGAAGAAGAAGGACATAAAGTTAATCGCAAACAGTGTTCTTTCTCCTCTCTCTTTCTTCTCCTCTTCCGCTCTTCCCTCCTGCCTTTGATGTCAAGTTCAAGGAACGGTAAGAAGAAGATCAGAAAGAAAGAGAGAAAAAGAAAAGACAGGGTGAAGGGTGGAGGGGTGAGCGGGCGGAGCTGGAGCAGGGGCCGGGTTACTGCTGACTGTATTTCTCCACCTTTCAGGTAAGTAAGTCAGAGCTTGACTATGATCGTCTGCAAAAGGCTGTCTTATAAATGTTACAAAAAATGATGATGATAAGGATACAATGACAACATGGACATACAGCAGATGAAGTAGATATTGGTGGTGATGACGACGACGACGACGATGATGATGATGATGATGATGATGACAAACTTTGGTGATGAAATTGGTGGTGGTAGTGGTGGTGATAGTGGTGGTTGTGATGGTGGTGAGTGCAACAGACACGAAACAACAGTAATAACCGAAAAGCAACAGCATAATCAAACTAAGATAACGAAAATAACAACGTTAAGGAGCTTTAGAAGGAAGAGAGAGAAGAAAAAAGACAACGACGACGAGAAAGAAAAAGATTATGAAGATGATGGTGACAGTAATGATGGTACTGTGGTGGTAATATTCAAAAAGGAAGAGAACAAAAAAAATGAAAAAGAAGAATAAATACAAATAAGGATTCAAATGAAATTAGAGAAAGAAGAAATAGAAGAGGAAACAGGATAGCAAGAAAAGTCGAAAAAAAAAAGGTGTGTGTGTTTTTCTCCAGGTTTCAACACAGCGCCTGTTGAATGTTCATACCAGCGAACACCAACCAGCCGCCCTCTCATTCTTATCCACTCACAATCGCACATGCGTGCATGGCGTACTTGCCAACAGCTAACAAGTAAATAGGGATCCTGAGCGACAATCTTATTTGGCATATGCGTTCATCTTCATCTGGGGCTAAAAACGAAAAGCCCTGAGAGAATCTGCCCCATTTCCTATAAATCTTCACCGTGTCATTCTTGTAATGATGCTTATGTCATTTTGGTTGGCTGGTGATGGCTAGCTTTTGTTTTTAACAGTTATATTGGTCTGGACATGCGGCCACTTCCTCTCTTGTTAATCTATCCTGCTAGATGATCGATGATGTAATCGCCTCGCTCTTGTTTTCTGTCATGATTATTTAAGTTTCTAATGATATCACGCAACCGTAGTTCCAATCCTTTTCGCAGAATTAGCTTCCTTGCAAGCCAGTGCGTGGGATTGCTTATTTCCCCTGATGCCTACATGTTTAGGAAAATACATCCGTGTGAGATCTTTAGCTGGAGGCAGCCCATTTCTGTCTACCAGTGTGGTCTTACCATTCCACTTTCCTAATCTAAGACACGTTGATTTTAAAAGCTTGGTTACTGAATTACGTCACTCAGAGACTATTTTTGTCACTGTTTCTATCACCAAATTGTGTGTGTGTATGTGTATGTGTGTGTGTGTGTGTGTGTGTGTGTGTGTGTGTGTGTGTGAGAGAGGAGAGAGAGAGAGAGAGAGGAGAGAGAGAGAGAGAGAGAGAGAGAGAGAACATGCGCGCGCACTTGTGTTAGAGAGAGCGTGTGTGTGTGTGTGTGTGCGCGCGCGCGCGCGTGTTTGTGTGCGCACGCACGCACGCATGCATGCGTGCGTACGTGTCAGCCCGGTGCACCATTCAGATAAGGAGAGTGTGTTGTGTGCTATGGTGGAATACCTTTCCACCCCTTCACCTCCACTCTGCATCCCTCCTTACACACACACACACACACACACACACACACACACACACACACACACACACACACACACATTCAGAGCAGCAGCAGCGACACGTGACTCGCAGGGGCACATCTGGTGACGCGTCAATCTGATTTTTCTGGAACTAGCCAGGTCTCCAGACTGTCCTTTTGCTTGCATCCCTTTTCTTCAGGGAGGCCAAACGATCTTTTGAAAAACCAAGTTTAATGAAGTTCTCTTCCAACAAGAAGAGAACAATAGCTATAAACACAGACCGTCGTACGCTGACTGAAAAGAAAACAAAACAAAACAAGCAAAGGCCTTTCTCATTTTCTTTTTCTTTGTAAGTTCTTTTCCTCATTGTCCTCCTACCATCTACCTATGTTGGCTTCTTCTTCTATATTTTCCTTTTCTTCCTTTCGTTCCCCCTTTGCTTTCTTTGCTTTCTTTTGAAATTCAATCTTCTCCCTGGTAATTCCTTCTATAAGCTTCTCTTTGTCCTTCTCCCTCTTCCTCCGACTCTTCTTCTTCGTCCCTCCCTTTCTCTTCTTTCGTTTCTCACTCTTATTCTGTCCTTCGCCGTCATTTTATTCTCTTTCTTCTTTTGTAATTGCTTCTTCGTCTTTTTTCTCCCCCGCCTACCTATTTGGGGGGCCTTCTATCTTCTCTACTCTCCACCCCTATTCATTTCTATATTCATCCTCTCATCCCTGCTCTTCGTCCATATTTCTCTTTCCTTATCTTTTCCCCCTTCCTTTTTTCGCTTGTTCCTGCCCTCACTTTTACTTTCTTCTCCTTCGCCTCCTCCTTATTTACTTCTCTAAAAAACCAATCCTCAGCTCGTGGTGTTTCTTTCCTTCTCTCTCGCTCCCTTCCCTTTCTTTTCCTCGTTCTTCCAGAATTCTCCGCTTCGTTTTTTTGTTCGCCTCAATCAAGACCCTTCCTCTTCATGGTCCTCTGAGTTCTTTCTTCTTCTCTCCGTCCTCTCACATCGAGCCTTCCCTTTCTTTTTTCTTCTCGTTTTATCTTCTTATTCGGCTTCAGATGACACCGGCCCGGAAGTGAAGTTTTTCCCCCGTTACAAGGACAAATCTGTTTGTTTTGTTATTTACTTGGTATTTATTTTCTGTCAGTCAAAACAATTCCTGTCACAGACTGAAACGACTTTGCGCTGTTCCAACCCTCATAACTCCAGTAGTCAGATTTTTGCTTCCGGTTGTCCCCTTTCCTATTTATTTCCTTCCCTGGGGTCAGCTACACTGCCGACGACGTTGTTTTATATCTGCACATTTCATTCTTTCTCCCGTGGTGTGCAACCGTGACGTCCATTATTCTCTTTATCCCAAAACACGAACCAGATCTTCAGAAAGACCTTTCAAGGAAGACCGAACGAGGTAAAAGTCCTGATAATCACTATTGTCATTCTTATTCATTCTAGGTAGAAAAGGTGGAGGTTTTGTGGTGCGCATCAGGGAAAGTCAAGTGTGGTTGGGGACGTGTGGGTGAGGGGGGGGAGGGGCGAGGGAGAGAGGGAGAGAATGGTTTGGAGGAGGGGAGAGAGGCGGGGGGTGTGAGAGGGAACAGGGCGAGAGGGGGGAGGGGGGGGAGGGGGGGGGACCGGGGGGGCTGGGGTTGGGTGTGCTGGGGTGTAGAGGGGGCGACCAGGTAAAACAACACTAAAACAAACAAACAAACAGTGGGGGTAGAGTTGACTAGCGCAAAAGCAAATGAAAAAGCTGGGTCATGATAACTCTATCGATTTTGGGAGGGGGGGGGTGTATGAGTGGCCAGTTTGCACCTGGTGGAGTCGTCATGGCTTGGGAAGGTGGGAAAAGCAGGACAAGATGACAACAGGTGGTGGGTTGTGCGGAATGGCCGGGGGGAGTGGTCTTGGGGGGTGGGGCGCGGACCGGAGGGGATACTGGGCTAGAATGTCAAAGGACACCTGGACAGATGATAAAAAGCACAACTAAGAAGTAGGAAGATAAAGTTAGGAAGAAACAAAACCGTCTGTCCCTTTCTGCTCCCAGAATTTTGGTGGCGCGGGGAAGGGCCATGGCTCCACATAATGGTCCCACCCTACACCGAGGGGGGCTTTTAATTAGGGGGGGAGCAACGTTGGTGGGTTGGAGGGCATGATGGGGTTGGTGCAAGGCCGCGAACTGGCGACGACAACACAGGGGGATGGAGGGTAGGGGGCACCACACACACAAACACACACACACACCACACACAATCACAGCGAAACACCAGGACGTATCGGGCGAGGGAAGGGGGGGGGGACTCACAACACCACGAGGTGGGGTTCTATCGGGCGGAGGCGGGGCAGGTCGTAGGGGGGTGGGGTGAAAGGGTAAGGGGGTGGGAGCAGAGCAGACTCAGGGGGCGCACGGAGCACAGAGCAACAGTTGCTGAGCGGTCTCACCCACCGGACGGGGGGCAACGGGGGGAGCGATAGGAGTCGTCGTTGGGCGAGTCACTGTTACGTCCACGTATGTCAAATATAGAGAGGACGCCACACACGCACTCACGCAGCCAACACACCACACCCACCACACACCACACACACAACGGGCGACCAAAGGGCCACGGAGCCACACACACAACACCTCACATGCCTCAAAACCCTCAACACCACACACCCACACCACCACCACCACAACACCACACTAACAACACTTACCTTCCCTGACACCAATTTAATTGTTATATTAACATCATGGTTTAACCTCACTCACACACATAACCAACGGGACGACACGTCAAATGGCCCAACGACCAACACACGACGACCACACGAGAGCCCCAACCTGGGGGGGGAGCGTCGAACGAACGGGTGCAAAAAGGGGGGCTGGGGCCGCGGGGGGACAGGGGGGGGGGGGGGGGGGGCGGCGGGGGTCGGCGTTATTGTGAATGTTAAGATCACACCGAAGAAGGGAAGTGGGGGAGGTGGGGGGGGGTAGGCCGAAGCTTGTGGGGTACTGTAGGCCTTGAGGGAAGGAGGTAGGTCGGGTGGATCCCAGCCTGTGGGGATGGGCACAGATCAGGAAAGAAGTTCGGGGGGAGATAGTTGAGGTCAGGTAAAAGACCATTTTGTATTGCGTTCTGCTTGATAAAACCGTAGGGAATGTGGGGGGGCCTCGCCTAAGGGGGTCGCAAACAACGAATACGGGAAAAAGCTGGGTGAAGAAGAATCGGTGTAGCTCCTAGCTTCTCTGTCAAAACTTTGGAGCCCAATGTGGGATCCCCCTGGTGCAGGGATAGTAAACCCATTGGAAGATCAAGCAAATGGCAAAAAAAGCCCGTTACAAAGTCTGGCTCCAAAAGATAGGGAAAAGAAAGAAAAATTTGGTCGGGAAACTAGGAGGAAAAATACGATTACCACAAGGTACTTGTTATAGTTTTTGCTTATTTGGCCGGGTATATTAGAGCGGCATAGTAGATTAGACCGTGACACACGAGAACACACACCCACACATTAGGCGCACCAACGCAGGTCGCGAAGTCCGTATTCTCGAGGGTTCAAGAAATCGTGTTCCACTTGTAGGAAGCGAGCCGCTCAGAAAGATATCCTCGCATTGTCACGGTGTTCCTTCCACTGAGAGCCGTGTCCACCTCCTAGTACAACAGTCACGGACAAATGCAGTCATACTGGCAGATTCAAATTCCTTTCCTCGTGCACCGTCAGCATAGACTCGCGTCTTGAACGCTTACGAATATTTAGTCTTCGTAGACCACCCACTAACCATAAATAACCCCCACTGACCTACCCCGGGCGAACCCCCCCCCCCCCCCCACCCCCCGCCCTAACTCCCCGGTGACCGAAAAAAATACACCAGCCATAATGTGTGCAACCAAAGATATACCAGTAAGATTAACCTCATTATAAACAGTGGCCTCGTTAAATAAGAGGACGCCTCTTTGGAACGGACCGAGAACATTCACTTTTCATCGGCCATGTCATCGCTTGTGTATTTTCAAATGGAAATGATCATTTTCTGACGGAGTGATTTCATCACTTGGGGTTTGTGGCCGTGGTCGTATCAGAAAATAGCTGTGTGCTAGTGAGAACGCTTTGGATGCAGAGAAGTGCTTAAACACTCTTGGGAAAATTATTCCTTGGGAGTCATCATTTGCGGACGAGATTCAGAAATATTCTTCACATAAAAAGTGCATGTAAATAAGGTAAGCTTGAAGTGCGCATGAATTATCATCGGTGTGAAGGAATTCTTTCTGTACACACTTTCATATGGCTGAGGCCGAACATTCAAATGGGCAGATGTGAATTTTCCAAGCCTTCATGTCACAGAAATTGTGTTACCCATGATGAGTGTGATCTCAGAAGTATTTGATGGCGTCGAAAAATATTTCATTTCCTACTCCTCACACACACACACACACACACACACACACACACACACACACACACACACAGAGAGAGAGAGAGAGAAAGGAGAGAGAGATTACGTAGTTTGAAGTGAATCACTTCCATTCGGTTCATGCGCAACGTGTTCTGCGCTAGGTGAATGCCGACTTTTCTCCCTGCCAATCAGAAGGAAAATGACAGAGATTCAATGAATGACGTTGCATGACATACAAATGAAAATTTTTTGGGAAAAACAAACAAACAGAAAGGGAAACCACAGATGAAGTTTAAAAATCTACCTTCCAGTTCAGTTTCTGTTAATCCACTTCATCTTCGATCTAACAAGATGAATAATTGTTTCAGAGAGCTAAAGATAAAAAGAATTTCTTTTCAAGTGATATCCAGCAACTCTTTTCCCCATGCAGTAGAAACAGAAACGGCCTGGGATTGGTAGGATTAGTCTGCATTTTATTCACTAGTACTCAAACCGACTGAAAAGTGTTGACTCAGAACTCAGAGTTTGTGTGTCAGATGTTAGTTCAAATCCCGCCAACATCGTACACAAACAGCACCGGGTTTTTTGTTCCCTGTCTTTGGTTCTTGTTCTGTCATTCTGGGTGGAGTGGCGGCAGTGTTAGATAGGTTCTCCTCTCCCCCCCTCCCCCCCCCCCCCCCCCCCCCCCCCCCCCCCCCTTCCCCGTTTTTCCTGGGATAGAACTCCCTGAATATCTTCGGCGGTATTGCGACTAAGAAGATTTGAACTCTTACTCCTGGACATCTCAGTGGGCTTAACGCTGACGGAATGGTTTCCATATACGAGTTGGTTCTGATCTATCGTTGAATCGATCTGAACAGAGAAAAGGGCGACTCTAGTCACAGGGGTTCAAAGTCTGTCATTACAGTAACTGATTCGCAAGTCAATACTGAACAATAATCACAACGGTCATGAAACAAAAAACGTGTCCTGAAGAAACATTTTAAGTGCCAGTTTTTCCCTCTTTATTCTCCCATCGTCACAATTACTTATTGATCATCAAATCCAAAGTTCGAAAACAACAATAGCAAAAACAAGACAAACACGAGGCGAGTGAGGCAATCGCTATAATCACTAAGTATTCTAAAAAAAAAAAAAAAAAATTGATGCAGCAGAGCCCACCAAATCGCGTAGAACTTTCTAGAAGGATATATAATCATAATACATTAAGGCCAGTCAAAATGCTCGGAACTTTTAAGAAACCACAGCAGCTTCTGGCTTTTTCAACGTTAATTCTGGTACTTTACCGAGACTATCATAATCCTCAGGCAATTCATGCACGTGTCATTCGGCACACAAACGTCACGTCAAACTTGACAGGTACAAAGCGAAATCCAAGACATATAGATCTGAATCGACCGGTGACAATAATGATGATAAGTGAAGCCGAACTGTTTGTAACAAGCGGGTGCGGACGCTAAACCCGCAATCAAACTAACGAGCCAACGAACGAACTCTCGACCCATCTCATATTTGCCGGCTAAAGAATCAAGACAGGACGACATGTTGAACTGACAACTCGCGATGGGCCGAGCAAACAGTGGCTGAAGTCAGCCAGTTCAGATCGTTGTTTTTGTACCTGTCATTTCGTCCCCAGTTCCCGGCGTTTCATTTTATCGATCGCAAAATGATGCCAGTATTTGCACCCAAGTTTCTTATCGCCCTGACAAAACATCATACATGGGATAAGCTGGCATGTCTGGGGATCATTTGGAACCGCGGTGTTGACTGACGGGGAGAAATGAAATGATGATGCTGAGGAAGCAGGACGAGTAAATAAGAAATAGATAAACGAATGAATTTCATGTTGCCCTTAGCGCAGCTGAACGCCAAGGGCCATCTCAGAGCTGAGACAAATTAAGTGTATAACAAGAAGTGATAGAATAAATAATCTGGAGAGAGAAAGTTGAAAGATGAAAAGGGTGAGAGAAAGAAAGAAGAAAAAAAGAGGTAAACACATAGAGGGGATCTTGTTTTCTATGGTGCCAACATGCGTATCAACAAATTCCCCAGACACAGCCACCCTTCTCTTCCTCCCTCTATTTTTCTCTCTCTGTCTGTCTGTCTGTCTGTATGTCCGTGTTTCCCCCCCCTTATTCATGACCATCAGTTATTATTATTCGTTATGGTTTATCTCAGTCTTTCTCCTCTTCATCCTCTTGCAGTCCTAGTGCCATCGTTCTTTTCCTCCACCATCAGCTCTCTCTCTCTCTCTCTCTCCCTCTCTCTCTCTCTCTCTCTCTCTCTCTCTCTCACACACACACACACACACACACACACACACACACACACACATCCCTCCCCCCCCCCCCCCCCCTTCTCCATATTTACTGTCGATTCTTCCCGCTTCCTTTTACTCCACCTCCTCCCCTCTTCCTTCTGTTTCTTATTCTTATTCTCTTTCGATTCCCTCTCCTCTCCTTCTCCCCCCCCCCCCCCCCCCCCACTCCTCACGTCCTCCTCTTCCTCCTCCCTCCTCATTCTCCTCCTCGTTTTTTTTTTACCCTCTGTCGAAAGACACCGAGCTAAACAGAATGAGTCGACAAAACAAACGAAAAACAGAGAAGTGAAGGTGACCAGTGTGTCACCCTTTCACTGAGCCATAAATCAAGGCAGCCGACGTCTGACCTCTCGCCACCACTGCATCCTTGGTGCCATCTTGGAGGAGGAGGAGGGGGGGGGGGGGGAGGAGGGGATGGGAGTGTTTTGTCTGGTGGTTGTTTTCCCTTTGAATAATTACAGCGTTCATACCTACCTTCTTTCACATCTCCGCTTTTTTTTTTTTTTTTTTTTTTTTTTTTTTAACATCTCTGTCAGGTCCACACACACTAAGCGTAATCAATCATCCAGGACGCAGCAGATCTTCAACTAATTCCCGTGGATAGCAGGGAGGTTGGAGCCCTGTTTTCCGATCGATGGGACCGAAGGGCTGGCTGTTTGGGGTGAGAGGGGAAGAAGAGGGGGATAACCTCCCGCTTCCTGATCTGGGCAATTATTTGCTTTAAAACTCCCCTCACGTCGCCAATAAAACATGGTGTGTCTCCCTGTTTGGAATCGTTAGAGGGGGAACAGGAGGAGGCAGTTGGAGGATAGTGTCCATGTGTGTGTGTGTGTATGTGTGTGTGTGTGTGTGTGTGCGCGCGCGCTTGCGTGTGCGTGATTGCGTGCGTGCGTGCGGGCGCGCGCGCGCGCGCGTGTGTGTGTGTGTGTTAAGGGGAGGAGGTGGGGAGGGGGGGGGGGGGGGGGGGTCGTGGACGGGGTAGGAACCGGAGTAGGGAGGGAAGATGAGTGGAGTATTTTTTTTCAAACTTTTTGAGGGATCAACATGCCAGGCGTGCAACTGGCTTAGTGGGGGGAAAGATTCAGACGACAGCAGACCGAATGTGTGTTTGTGAATCAAATACTGTGCTGCTGTTAATGCCTCGCTGATCATAGACTATGTCAGACCTGAACCGTTTCAAGGGCGTGCAGGACGTAGCGTTGGGGTGGGGGGGGTAGGACTAGGAGTGTGTGTGTGTGTGGGGGGGGGGGGGGGGGGGGGGGAGGAGGGGGGGGAGGGGGGGTGAGGTTGAATTGACACTGTTCTGTATAATAAGGAGTAGTCCCTCTTTAAAAAGTGATTTTAATACTTAGCTGTCAGAAAGAAACGGAACTTTAACTGGAAATATGTCCGACATTCAAAAACAGTTTGCCCTGGCAATTTGGGTGTCGTGTAAGGGTCTCCCCACACAACAGAGTCCTTTTAGAGTCCCTCTTGCAGTCCTCCGACAGCAGTACTACCTTTCAAAGGTCGTACTTGCAACAGTGTCTTTTAAGAGACTTCTCCACTGCATCAGTTTCTTTTAAAAGCCCCGCACCGTTCCTCTTGCGACAGTCATTTACAGACCTCCCTTGGCATTGACGTCCTTAAAAAGTCTCTCTTTGTAGTAGCGTCCCCTGAGATCCTTTTCTTTGCGATGGCGTCCAATCAAGGGCCTCCCTTTGAAAACTGAGGCGCACGGTCTCTCCCCTCTCCGTACCTTCCTGTAAGGGTCCCTCTTTCAGTAGTGCCCTTTATGGGTCCCGCCATTCAACACTCTCCAATGAGGACTTTCTACCCATTAGTGCCCCTAGAGTGTCCCCAAATTAGTGCTATTTCAAGATCCTACCCGCAACTGTGGTTTTTTAAGAACCTCCCCTCGAGACAGTGTCTTCTATAACCCCCCCCCCCCCCCCCCCCCCCCCCCTAACCCCGTTCAATATAATCCTGTAAGGGTCCGTTTTCAATAGCGTCCTTTGAAATCCTCCTACTCCATAGTTCCCCTAGGGTCTCTCTTGCAAAAGTGTCATTTAAAGCCCCCCCCCTCCCCCCCCCCCCCCCCCCCCCCCCCCCCCCCAGTGTCTTAAAAGACTCCCCAATTCAGTGCAAACCTTTAAGGGCCCCCCTTTCAGTAGTGTCCTCTAAGAGCCGCCTACCCCACAGTGCTCTTCAGGTTTTTACCTTTTTTTCAATTAATGTTGAACACACACCAACGCTCGCGCGGAATTCCTTGAGATAAACTTTCTCCAAATTTCACACACACACACACACACACACACACACACACACACACACACACACACACAGTGACACACACACACACACACACACACACACACACACACACACACACACACACACACACACATCCTTAAAATAGAGAAAGGATACCATCTTGGAAAGAATATTTCCATATTTACTGCGGAACTTGTTGCCATTATTATGGCATTAAACTTTCTTCTTGATTTTCGATTTCCTGTATTTCAAATACTACTTTGTGTTGATTCACAATCAGTCCTACAAGCTCTAAAATTTTCGAAAATAAGTGTGAGAGCAGAACTTATATCAGAAGTGTGCCACTTAAATTCATTTTTTTGCATTTACGTGGTTCTTATGTCGATTTTTGTTGGGGTCCATCTCACTGTGGATTACCTGCGAATGAAAGGGTAGACAAATTAGCCAAAAAGGCTGCTATCGCTGAAACTGATTTAACAAAGATATACATTCCTTTATCCTTACATGAGAGTTATAGTCTTTTAAAAGACGCAGCCTGGAACTCTATTTCAAAGAAGGGAAAAGGCACCAAAAACAAAAAGGGGATATTATTTAACAAGATATCAGCAAATAAAACAGGTATGAAGAATCTCTACCAAGAGAGGATTTTTAAAAAGTTTGATTTTTAGATTGAGGCTTAATGCTTTAAACCAAATTCTGTAAACATGTGACTTGTATTTGTGGCCAGCAAATCACTCCGTTCCATCTACTATTTTTGTGCGATAGAATGAAACCCTATTTACCTGCTTGGTTGTTGTTGAACACTGAACCGTTGATGTCAGTCTTTGAAGACGTCATCTCTGACGAATCGAACATTTTTTAAGTTGTTCAAGGACTGATCAAGAGCGCAATTGGACATTTACATAACGTCTATGTTATTTTCTTAATCTTGGTGTTAGTTGCTTATTTAGTGTTTCTTTGAAAGTATACACCCCAAAACATCACATGCACACACACACATAACACTTACATACTGTCTAAGATCACTGTTAGGTGGATAGACGTTAAATTAAAGAACGAGAAAACACACACACACACACACACACACACACACACACACACACACACACACACACACACACATGTACACACACACACACACACACACACACACACACACACACACACACATACACACACACACACATACGCGCGCGCGCGCGCGCGCATTCAACCGCCTTGACTATGTACTGACAGTAACCATCCAGTTGCGACTGGTTGTAGTCAGATAGTCTGTTCATTTCTGGTGTTGTGGAACATACTGACACGTGAGTGCATCAGGTTGACGGAAGAGGGAAGGCGCCAGATGCCGCTTTGGGCGCCTGCCGTTGTTCTTTGATCTCACTGATTCTTATCATTTTATGAGCTGAGTGCTCTGTTCGCGGGAAAAGGATAGACCTTTTTCTTTTCTCAGCGTGGTGTGTGTGTGTGTGTGTGTGTCTGTCTGTGCGTGCGTGCATGCGCGCGCGCGCGCGCGCGCGCGCGCGTGTGTGTGTGTGTGTGTGTGTGTGTGAGAGAGAGAGAGAGAGAGAGAGAGAGAGAGAGAGAGAGAGAGAGAGAGAGAAACAAACAAAGGCGGACATTCAGAAAGATTGAGGGAGACGGCTTGGTGTGCCCAAGCACACGTGCGTGCTTGTCTCTGTGTGTATTCATGTGCACGGGAGCGCACGCAAACACATGCGCTTGGGAGTCTCCTGAATACACTTCGATTCTAGTCTCTTAAATAAAGACAACAAACTGCAATGCAATTGCAGTTAGGGGAGAAAAAACACATAAAGGTTAAAACAAACAAAATTCTAAATTCCGTAAACGGAACGTGGATACCTTTAACAGTGAAATTATAAACGGATCGCGTACGCAAACACACTCACCAAAAAAGAACCTCAGAGCCTAGTAACGAAGAGGGACAACTCTTGCTGGCCGGATTCTTCATACAAACACCCTCGGATCCAGAACCGCATCTCGGATCCGTATAAGAAATCCAGCGATTCCGTTCTCGTTATCGTGTTCCGTCTTTTCACCGAATATCGTTAAAATCGGTACAGTTCTTGCATAATCCTGCTTACAGAAAGACTGACAGGCGAACGTGGACGGACGCAGTCTTCTAGGCGGCGGTAACAAAACAGAAACGTACGGCGCAATGACGCACACCAAAAACAGCGAAGTGTCTTACACGGGTTTGCCTAAGTCAACCTTCTTCAAAGACTCCAGTTACTCCCTGACTTCACTCTACACACAAGTGCTGGAAATCCGATCCGCTGCGCAAACTCCGGCTGTACGTTTTGGCCTGAAAAATCAAAGCACGGGACACTTTTAAAACTGTTCGACAATAATATTTCTGTTTGGCGCTGTTGTGAGGGTGAGACCCGGGAAATCTGCTAACAGGCAGC
Source organism: Conus betulinus (assembly GCA_016801955.1). NCBI lineage: Eukaryota > Metazoa > Mollusca > Gastropoda > Neogastropoda > Conidae > Conus > Conus betulinus. The sequence goes on along the minus strand of JADBJO010000981.1, from coordinate 176,236 downwards.
AGCAAAGTGAACGTTGAAGACAAAAAGTTTTAAAAACACAATAAGACACAATCAAATGAGATTTAAAAAAAAAAAAAAAAAGCAAACAATGGTATGAAAAAAAAAGAAATCAGGAAAAAAAAGCGTCCAAAAGCGAACGAGTTTGCGAGAGTAGAACAGAAAATCTCTCTCTCTCTCTTTTTCTGTGTGTGTGTGTGTGTGTGTGTGTGTGTGTGTGTGTGTGTGTGTGTGTGTGTGTGTGTGTGTGTGTCTGTGTGTGTGTGTCTCTCTCTCTGTCTGTCTGTCTGTCTGTCTCTCTCTCTCTCTCTCTCTCTCTCTCTCTCTCTCTCTCTCTCTCTCTGAAAGTAAAGTGCAGCTAAAAACAGGACGAGTTTGGATGGTGGACGTGTGGACAGGGCCATGATTTGGTGGGCGGGGGGGGGGGGGGGGGGGGGGGGGGGGGGGAGTGGGCGGGAGGGAAACGACGTTAATGCATTTCTCGGCCCTATTGCTGCTTTTTAGGCTGAGCTATATTGTTAACATGCAAATCAGCCAACAAAGCCGCGTAATATTTTCAGCTCACAAGAAAAGCCTGTGAAAACAAGACTCCCAAATAAACAGCAGTTTGTGGATCAGCACTGGGTCTGCAGATATTGACCAAACAAACAGTTCTGGCGATAACGCCAGCCGCGATGGCGAAGTGGTTAGCATAGTGGACTCCTGGCTGGGAGGCCGTGGTTTCGATTCCCATCAGAACCATGCATTTGTGGCCCCGGCTCCCACTCAGAGCTGAGTTTTGCTATGGGCTAAGTTGGTAAGACTGAGATCACACAGTCGTGTCCATCAATCTAACAGATGCGTCCCTGTGAGCGTTGCCCAAACCTCCTGACCAACACTGCTGGCGTATCCATCGGCGTGGTTGACTCTGGGATGTGTTATGAAAGTAAGCGTAGAGTACAGCCCTGTCATGCAGTCTCGGACCAGGATGGAAATCTGTAGCACCATCATCCTCATCCTTATCTTCATGGTCACCTTAGACATCGACCCTATAATTAAGCATATGTATATTGACCCCACAGACAATCCTGTAGATACCCTAGGGACAGCCTGAGGAGACGCTGACCATTACAACCCAGTATGTAACCTCTCACCGTCTACTGACGAGTGCGCTCACAGAGGGAATATCGCTTCCGTCTGATAGGGTGTGACAGACAAAGAACTACTGTTTTATCTTCATATCTTTCACAAATGCTTAGATAACTCCAGGATGAATGGGCATTGTATTCGTAACATGTTTTTTACATGCGGATCAGAATTGCAGCCCATTAATCCTATAGATGTTTTCAAAGTAGTTGGCAGTCAATGAGTTTAGTGACCATACAAAAATCACGTAAAAAAAAAAACATTTGTAAAGATCTGCCCAGGCATTTGTAAAGCGCAAGCTCGCTACTGATCAAAAACAGTACGCTAGGCAAGCTTAATTGACTGTAACATGCTTCGTTGGGGCGCCGGTCACCGGGAACCGAACCTGGGTAGATCGCAAAGCATGGCACATGCGTTGACGCATATGAATATCTTTCAGATGAAAAACAGTTACCAACTTTAAGCATCCTCATCTTTAATTTAGCTTTATATCCCATTTGACAGAAACGTTGCGTGCACAAGGTCAAGGTCAGAAAGGAAGTCGTTCCCGTTCACCGCTTTCTCTTTTGTTTTTTTAATTCTTCTGTGCAGTATAGGTAGACGAGTCTTCTTGCTGGTGCTCGAAAAGATCTGAACTCTCTCTCTCTCTCTCTCTCTCTCTCTCTCCTCTCTCTCTCTCTCTCTCTCCTCTCTCCGCGTTACTCGCTAGAAAAAAAGGGAACAAAAGGAAAGAAATACCATACAGGCAGTTTTTTCAGTGCCGTTTAACGATGGGAGAAATGGGAGGCACGGGAGGGAAGGGGGGTTAAAGAATTGGAACATACTGCTGCAGGAAGAACTCAGTGCCCGTTTGTTTAGCTCCGAATGACGGCTGCCTCCCACACTGGTGTCTGATCATAGCACAGTGATTTAAGTGCACCCCAACCAATAGAAGAATGTAGGATTGCCGAGATTATTTGGATACACTTTACAAGGCTTGATAATTTATTTCTATGTCTGCTATTGATGAGAAAAAAATCGAAATATCTCCTACGCTGAAAAGGAGAAAATCAAATGAAGAGGTGTATAAAAATGAAAAAAAAAATCACAAAACAGGGTAGAAAAGGTAATCCTAGAGAATAGAGTGACCAAACGTTTCGGGCTTTAAACCCTGAGGGTTTACCTTAGGTTGAAGGCCTGGAACATTTGGTCACTCTATTCCCTAGGATTACCTTTGGTTGAAGGCCTGGAACATTTGGTCACTCTATTCCCTAGGATTACCTTGGGTTGAAGGCCCGAAACGTTTGGTCACTCTATTCCCTAGGATTACCTTGGGTTGAAGGGCCGAAACGTTTGGTCACTCTATTCCCTAGGATTACCTTGGGTTTGAAGGGCCGAAACCTTTGGTCACTCTATTCCCTAGGTTTACCTTTGGTTGAAGGCCCGAAACATTTGGTCACTCTATTCCCAAGAATTACCTTTTTCCAACCAGTTTTTGTGATTTTTTGTCATTTTTTCATTGTGGATCCTGAGTTCAAATTCGCTTTGAAGAGGGGTATAATTTCAAACAAGAAAGTCGAGCAGTTTCAAAGGGAAAGAACTTTAAACTCAGGGAGAAATCACAATCACGGTGTCAAAGAAAAGATAATCGAAAGTACGCTACATGAGAAAGAAAAAAGGGAATAGAGGGCGTGCTTTAGGGTCCTCCAGTCAAGTAAATAGCTGAAGGGGAAACATGATTTTTTTTTTTTTTGTAATTTACAGCAAAGTCTGCGGATAACTGGTTGTTATCTAAATGGTCTAAAAGAAGATGTTCGTGAAGCTCATGACTTTTCATTGATACTCGGATATAAAGTCATGAGGTTGATGATTATTATCTAAATGAGCTTGTTCACAAATATGTTACATCTAGATCTTGATACAGCAAATGAAATGAATGGTGAAGTCACATTATAAGAGGTAGTGTCAGGATTAAAGAATGCGAAGAAGTCATGGCATCGATATTTTCCTGTCATGACCGCACTGTTTATTTTGGGGAAAAAATGATACCGGTTTGTTGTCTGATCTTTAAACACCAAATTTTGAGGGCGAAAAAAGGGGGGATGGGGGTGGTGGTAGAACACGTGTGTGCATTTGTGTTGGAGGAGAGCGAGACGTGTTGGGAAGAGGGTAGATACTTACTGTGTTGAAAAGAGCAAGCCTATGCATACAGACTAGAAACAAACCAAACACTTCGTAATGAAGTGAAGGCCAGTCTGATCGCTAAATGTCAGATGCTAAATGGGATGATAATGTTTATCCAACTGTTTACAAATCTGCTATCTTATTTCATATTAGAGATTGAGCAGGTTTATTACGAGCGCATAGGGGACAAAATATACACCTGATTAAGGACACAATTCTTCACAACTTACGAGGACTTAACACTGACTGCAAGAATACATTCATTTCAAGTAGCTGAGATTTCATGTTTAAGATATTGAAATTATTCAGTTTTCGATAATTTTCTGCAAATGGGTGAAACGTTTTATTTTGAATATTAGTGTGCCCCTTCAATTATCGACAATATTGTTGGTCTGAGATAGAACGAAGGTGTAGGGGGAGGGGGGGGGGGGCTACGATTACCTTAACCGTTTTTTGTATGAATTGACATCTCGCATTAATAACACAAAAAAATAGAAATACATGGCACAAAAATATCAATACCATTAAATACAACGTTTCACAAGCATTACTGAATTTCTTATAGATGAAGTGATTTGGCTTAAGCATACGTTTGTACTTTGGAGGGACCCCCCCCACCCTCACATACACACACACACACACACACACACACATTTTTTTCCGGTGAATAGAAAAAATCTAGAAAACAGTTTTTTACATACCTATATTCACACAGACATAGACTATGCATTAACATGCTGGTATTTGGCATTCCCTTAAACTCAGTCTTTGCAAATCATTCTTTTTTTCTCCCCAGCAATACAACCAGTTAGACTGTCTTTGTCAAGAAAACTATGAATAATGTAACACCGTTTTATCTCTACACGAAAGTTCTCGAAATCAATATGCGTAACAAACACAGCATATCTACCCCTCAACAAAAGAATGACCTGTGGCTTCCTTTTCTCTTCCAAGTTCACAACTGCGGAATGAAATATCATCTTGAAAACAAATTAATTCCATCGCAATTCAAGAAGGCCTATCAACATTCTTGGAACAGTTGTAAACTGCCTGCACGTTTTAAGAATAACATTTTCGTGTTTAAGCCTGCATGTTGGTAATTTATCCAAGTCAGACTCACGGATCGTGTTTTTAATTGTCCAGTACCTGGATTTCAGTTGTTTGTGTGTATGCATTCGCACTGCTGGTTTTCCCTGTGTGTTGGGGCCCGACTACGGATGGAATTGGGTGCGATGGTGTGTGAATTTCTAATTGCGTGCGAACTTTCCATACACTTTGACATATATTTATTTCCCAGGTACTGTTTTGATGCATATTTCCCCAGATCATGCTTTATGCTGTACTTGCTTGCTACTCTCTTTCTCTCTCTCTGTGAGAGAGAGAGAGAGAGAGAGAGAGAGAGAGAGAGAGAGAGAGAGAGAGAGAGAGAGAGAGAGAGAGAGAGAGAGAGAGAGAGAGAGAGAGAGAGAGAGAGAGTTGTAAACGCTTGAGTTGTAAACTGCACGGTTTGAATTATATGCTTATACGTTTTTTTTTTTCTGTTCGTTCAGCTTACAGGGCATGAAGCTGTTCAGCAAATGCATTTTACTCTGTATAAAGCAATAGAATTGTTAACCTCTCTACAGACACAAGGGAAATTGTACAGAAATCTACCAGAACACACACATTGCAAGTCACTGGTAGCCGAAATTCGAAGTATATTCGGAACCCTTCATCTCTCTCTCTCTCTCTCTCTCTCTCTCTCTCTCTCTCTCTCTCTCTCTCTCTCTCTCTCTCTCTCTCTCTCTGTCTCTTTTTTGGCTCTTTTTTGGCGCAATTCTCTCTCTCTCTCTCTCTCTCTCTCTCTCTCTCTCTCTCTCTCTCTCTCTCTCTCTCTCTCTCTCCTCTCTGTCTCATCTCGTCTTTTTACCGCAAATTTCGTTGTAATTATAACCGATGTTTTCTTTTTGCTTTTTTTTTTTTTTTTTTTTTTTTTTTTTTTTTTTTTTTTTTTTTGGGGGGGGGGGGGGGGTTGTATACAAAAAAAAATCACAAAAAAACATGGATAATGTACACAAATTTACCTTGTTTCAACGCTGCTCCGTTATTTAGGCAGTATTACTCAATCAATTTTGCCGTGTGTGTTATACATGGATGCTCAATAGAATAACACGCCCCTCCTAAGACGGGGACTGGCTTACACAACAATCGTTCATAGGAAATGTTTGTCATGTCTTCGGGCGGAGGACTGTTGGGAAAACGCGTGGAATGCCCAAAGCAGCATTTCCGAGATCTTGTGTGCCGTTGTGTTTGGCACCAAGGGAAGGGGCTGGAAGCTCGTTCAGTCTGGCAGTGTGGTGGATGGTGGCTGCGCTACATGTGTCGGCTGACACCGCTGCTTGTGATTATACGGTGCGGACTGGAATGGTTTTGTAAAATTTCCTGGAGGAACCAGGCCTTGTCCAGGGACAACTCACTGGAGTTAGTTGACACCTTAATATGCACAGTATGTGTGTGTGCGTGTGTGCGTGCGTGCGTGCGTGCGTGCGTGTGTTTGTGCACGCGCGCGAGTGCGAGGGTCTTGATTATTGGAGCATGTTTCATTTTGTTGAACAAACCTTGGTAGTGTAAACTGGAGCTGAGTTGTGCTGAAAAAGAATGGTCTGTCATAAGTGACCACACCACTTAAACTGACTCATTAAGTTTGAGTACACGAAGTCCTAACAGCAGAATATCGATTTGGCACTAAAGAGAACTTTTACTGAGAAAAATGTAACACAAAGACGGAAAAAGATGGGCGGAATCGTCCTTCAGTCGTGTGATATCTTTTACGGTATACCAAATTGCTGCAGACAAAATCAAACCTGTCAAGTGCTGTTTCAGTGAGCACTACATTGCCGCTGTTTGGCAGATACGTGAAACTTTTCTACCCATCGGACACCTTCAAGAAGTCAACAGCTTTCAGCTCAGAGGTCGCAAATCCAAGCCACAAGGGACCTGTTATCATTGTCGAACTCTAGACGGTTTTTAAACTTTGAGTTGAGCAGGATCCGGCCTCAGCTTGAAAAATTGGTACCAAACAGTCGAGTCGTATCCACATACCAAGAACTGTGTTTAGATTTTGTGGACCAGTTCTGTGGGTGTAAGTATCTCTCGGGTGGTGTGAACTTCGGGATAAGTTATAATAAAAGAGATCCATCAAATGCGCGCCGCCCTGTCTTCTAGGAACCCGAACTGCAAATCCATGACATCATTGTCAGCATCGGTATCCTGGAAGTTAACAGTCCAATAGAAAACGAAACGATATTTTCTGTGGCTCAGCATGCCATGCCTTCGTGGTGACCTGCGTGACCTCCCCCCCCCCCCCCCCCCCCCCCCCCCCACCATCCTCCTACTCCACTCGGCTTACCCCTTTCCCCACAGTTCTACACCCGTATCCATCGTGTTCTCGTGTCAAGGTCGTCGGTGTCTGAAGATTTCTTGGTACTCTTGTTTTCAGAAATAGCAGAAAGTGAGAAACAAGGGGCCGCCCTGGGGGGGAGACTAAAGGGGAGGGAGGGCAGGGGGGCAGGGGGGGGGGGGGGGGGGAGGGTTGGAGGAAGGCAGAAGAGAGAGCGGAGGAGAAGGGGGCAGATGTTTAATGTGTGTCCATGATAGTGCCATTGTCTGCTGTTTGTAAGCTGCTCAAAATAGGGTAAGGGGAGGCGATTATGTGAACACCACTGACATGATTCAGCAGCAGGGCATTGTCTCTTTTGCTGAAGGGGCTTCTCATGAGATTTGGCGTTCATGCTTAGTTGGTGTTTGCCGCTGCTGTCACGGAAACCAACAGGACGAGTATATGTGTGTTTTCATATGGAGGAATTGGCATATTTAGTGTGTTAGATTGTCACATAGGTGGCACAGGGACTAGGACAAAGAGCTGGGGGAAGGGGGTGTACAGGACGGGGGAAGGGGGGGGGGGGGGGGGGGGAGAGGAAATCCTATCCCAAAGACAACACTGTCAAAAAGACACCTTTCCTAACGTTAAGAGTGAACTCGGAAGTTTAGCTCGATAGCTGTTTAAGAAATACGCAATATCTGCTCAGGGTCCTACGTGTTTATGGAGGCGCAGAGAAAGTCCACATGCACAGCGCGTGCATCAATACACACGATAGCAGTGGGAAGGGGGATGTATTGAAAAGCAGAGCCAAGGCAAACAGCCGCATGCACACAGGCTGGTCTAGAAGGGTTCCAGGAGGAATTCGCAGCTCGTTGGCTAAGAGGGGTAACGGGCCGAAATCTGGTCGAGTGTTGTATTTGTGCATTCCGCGATCCGTGGTGGAAGTCTGTTGTGTGTTATCGTACCGTGTCGCTTTTGTGACTAGAGTTCACTGGTGATCTTAGTATATCACTGACTTCAGCATGCACCTGCTATTTAGTGTGTGTGTGTGTGTGTGTGTGTGTGGTTTAGAATGATTCTCTTTTATCAGGAAAGGCATTCCTTCACACAAATTTACTTTTTGTACAGTGATGTTTCAGGGTACTAGTTTGAAACACAGCGTATTCCTTTGTCTTACATCTCCCAATTGATATTGATCTGATAATAAATCATTGACCGTTTGGTTCATTTTTTATACATATTTTATGTACGTACACTGCACTCTGTTACAACGAAAAATGTACTGGGAAAAGAACTGATGCCGTCCACTGAAACAAATGCACAACGCCCCGTCCCGCCCCGCCCCGCCCCCCCCCCCCCCCCCTTCCCTCCCCATCCTCCGCCCCCCCCCCCCCCCCCCTTCCCTCCCCATCCTCCGCCCCCCCCCCCCCCCCCTCTCCCCCTCCCCAAGAGGTGTAGAGGTGTGAAGACAAAACTGGAAGAAACGAGGAGCGAAAACACAAACATAGGACGCAAGACAAATACGCGCCAGTTCTTCGGAACGTTCTTTTCTGCCCCCTCCTTCATTGTTTCCAAGTCAAGTTATCGTATTGGTCCAGGCCAAGCCAGTCTCCTGTGGAGCAACATCTGCTGCTTTTGTTCCAGGACTCCTTTTTTCATTCTGTTTTTTTTTTTTATTATTATTTTTTTTTGATGATCTCTCCAGTGTTTCTTTCTTTTTTTGCTTTTTTTTTTTTTTCTTTTGGTTCTTTTCCTGTCTTCCCACTATTTCCTTATCTCTGTCTGTATTTGATAACTTTCGTTTACAAACTCTCTCTCTCTCCCTCTCTCTCTCTCTCTCTCTCTCTCGCTCTATCTCACACACACACACACACACACACACACACACACACACACACGCACGCGCGCGCGCGCGCGCGCGCGCGCGCGCACCCACACGCACACACTTACACACGCAGTCTCAAAGTCACACACTCACACGCAACACACACGCATGCACGCTTGCACACACACACACACACACACACCACACACACACACGCACGCACGCACGCACGCACGCACGCACACACACACACACGCACACTAACATGCGCTTGCATTGTATTTTAATCCACCTGTCACTTCGTAATGGAACACTGGTGTGAGGAAACTGATATGCACACTCCATGTGGTGAAGAGAGTTAAGCGCGTTGTCTTTGAACAACCAAACATCCATACAAACCAAATAAGGGGATTTTTCCCCACAGATGTAATGGCCCTGATCCACGAAGTGTTTCAAATGACAGTGTTAGGGGATATCCTTCAAACATTACGCGGCTAAAGCAGTGTGTTACAACACGTGTATACACACATACACACACACGCACACACTCACACACACACACACACACACACACACACACACACACACACATACACACACACACACACACACACACACACACACACACACACACGCGCGCACATACACACACACACGCGCGCGCGCGCGAGCACGTATGCACACATATGCATAGAGCGAGCGAGCTAGTGAACAACAGAGAACTCCGAACTCCGAAATGTTTTTGTGTAAAGCCACCGGCCTGTATACAGGGGGTGCACCTTTGATAAAAAGGAAGAAAAATCAGCTGTAATCAAACAGAAATCAGCTGTAATCAAACAAAAAATCAGCTGCAACAATACAGGAGTAACATACGTAACACATACACATCACCGTCAGTTAAACATACATTGCCTATGTTCAGTTATCCTTATTCATACAATGAATTATCATCCGTAACGGAGAGAGAGACTGAGAGAGAGAGAGAGAGAGAGAGAGAGAGAGAGAGAGAGAGAGAGAGAGAGAGAGAGAGAGAGAGAGATGGCAGCTAGATAAAAAGGCTGGTATGTAGAAACTCGAGAATCCGCCCGAACTCGAGAGCAGCTGTGATACACATTTGGAATCGCTGTAGTCACAACCGCTCAAGTGCATGAACAGAACTTATGAAAACATCAGCCCATCACCATCTGCAACATAATTGGAAGATCTTAAGGGAGAGAGAGAGAGAGAGAGAGAGAGAGAGAGAGAGAGAGAGAGAGAGAGAGAGAGAGAGATGATGGATCAAACAAATCCCTGGTTGTGTATAAGTGTGTTTACGTGCTATGTAGAATTGGAAGCCACAGTGCTAACACTAGAATCGTGTTCAACGTTTACATATTACCTTGCCAAAGGCGAATCGATCAAGTGTTTGAGCTGATGTTCGATTTCGTTGATCAGTACGATGTCTTATGGTGCTGGATTTTGAATGTTGGTGAATATTTTTCTCTGTGATACGAACAGCTGGGCTCTGGAATTTGATGACATTCGGAAAATGGTCGTCTGCCCTGAATTAAATGCTCGTCTGATGAAAGATACAATGTTTTTCATATTATTATTGTTGTTGTTGTTGTTGATGTTGTTGTTGTTGTTGTTTATCATTATTATTATCATTTTCATGTTGTTGTTGTTATACAGAGTACTTATTTAAATGATTATCATTGGTAAGAGACGATGCCCCAAGCGCTTTCAAGTCCACGCTCTCGATGACAGAACGGGCTATTTATATAGGAAGAGCAGATGGAAGAGCTGGCCGCTGGTACTGGATTCAGTCATGTCCCATGCCGTTCACTTAATATGAGTCACACGTGTATTTGTACGCTCATTCATTCAATATTCTACACACGTTTTTGTTGTTCATTCATTCAATATTTTATTCAGGGTGAGTGCTACGTATAATGTGCTATTCATACCAAAAGGTCATACTGGCCTTGTCTTCGGAATGTCTATGGTGGGATTTCACGTGTGAGCAGAACGTCATGCATGCGTACACACACGGAGCTTCGCTTTATAGTATCATTCGAAGGACCTTTCGGGAAATCGAGTCAGAAACCAATGTAAAGTCAGAGGGGAAATCCCCCCCCCCCCCCCCCCCCCCCCCCCCCCCGAAACAACCGAAACAGCTGGCGGAGATGTCGGTGATTCCCGCAGCCCTAGGATCACCAGGGTTACGAGTCCGGAGCTCTATCAACGGAGCCATTCCGACCTCGTTCACTCTTTGGGGATAAACACGTTTTGTTTGTTTGTTTGTTTTTGTTTTCGTTTTTTTTTTAGAACGGGCTGTCTGAAACATATACCATCATCCTTTAAATCGTGAGGCCATGGTGACACATGACGTGTTGGTGTTAAAAGCTGAAAAAGGCCTCCGGAACCCATTAGCAAGTGTAACAAGCACAAAATAAGCACAGAAGAAGCATGCCAAGGGAATAAATATTATAGTTCATTAAAAGATGCTCCTTCATCTGACCACACACGCTCTTTTGGCTATGACTTCCTTACCTACTCAAGACACCGCGCGCAGAGAGAGAGAGAGAGAGAGAGAGAGGAGAGAGAGAGAGAGAGAGAGAGAGAGAGAGAGAGAGACAGACAGACAGACAGACAGACAGACAGACAGACAGAGACAGAGACAGAGTGACAGAGAGGAGAGAGAGAGGGCACAGACTAACATCTCAGACAGGAGGTGTCAGACAGAAGGAGCAGGGGTAGAGAACCAGAACTCCAGACGATTTACA
>JADBJO010000981.1:150000-155000 GCA_016801955.1 Conus betulinus | reverse complement strand
GACTAATTTGAAAAAGCAAACGGAAACATCGAATTGAACAGGGAAAATAGGGGGGGGAAAAAAACGAGAAAACGAACAGGAACTATGGAAGGATGCAGAGGTAGTAGGTGGTGGTTGGAGGAAGGAGGAGGCGGAGGAAGGAGGAGGAGGGAAGGCAGCATCAGCAACAACAACAGCAGTGTACAAGGAAGAGAAACAACAGCGCGAGAATTAGAGTGAGATATATAGAATTACTCGCGTTGACAGGTTAGTAGAGAGTGTTTATTATGGTGAATCGGTCTTGCACAAACTAATAGAAGACGGGGTATCTTTCGCCATTTTCCCCACCACTCTAAATACAGCCTTTTGACTTATCTCCGAATCTAACGCATGCTCTTTCTCGGGGTAGCAAGGGAAAATTAAAGAAGAGGATTACGAAATAATCTTCAGATGTCCTCTCAAAAGTGTGTTGGGTGTGTGGTGTGTGTGGTGTGTGGTGTGTGTGTGGTGTTGTGTGTATGTGTGGTGTGTCTGTGTGTGTGTGTGAGCTGTGTGGGTGTGTGTGTGTGTGTGTGATGTGTGGGTGTGTGTGTGCGTGTTGTGTGTGGTGTTGTGTCACCCCCCGCCCTGCCCCCCCACGCCGTGCGTGTGTTGCGTGTGTTTGTGTCGTGCGTGTTGTACTGCCCCCCCCCCACCGTGTGATGCGTGTATTTGCGTGTGCGTGGGTGTTGTCGTGTGTGGTGTGTGTGTGTGTGTGACTTTGTGCATGTGTGTGTGTGTGTGTGTGTGTGTGTGATGTGTGTGGTGTGTGTGTGTGTGCGCATGTTGTGTGGTGAGCGTGTTCCGCGGCGTGCCTACGTATGTGTGTTTTGTTCTTTGTGAGGATACCGCGTGCGTTACGCATACATCAGTTTACGGTGTGATCGTTGTAGTTTCACGGAGGGGGGGAGCGAAAGGGAATGATAGAGGGGAGAGAGAGAAGAGATGAGGAGCGGAGAGAGCAGAGAGGACAGAGAGAGGAGGAGGAGAGAAAGAGGATGAGTGAGAGGAGGACGAGGAGAGAGAGAGAGATGAATAAGAGAGGAGAGGAGGGGCGAGTTGAGTCTGGGAGGGGGGATTGAGAGAGAGAGAGGAGAGAGAGAGGCGAGGACGGAGGGACGGGGGATGAGGAGATGAAGCAGGTTGGAGAGAGGAGATGAGTTGAGAGGAGAGGCGAGGGGGATGGGGACGAGCGGGAGAGAAGGAGCGAGAGGGAGGAGAGGAGAGGGCCGAGGCAAAGAGAGAGAGGAGAAGAGAGAGAGGAGAGAGAGAAAATAAAATGAAAGAAATAGAGAAAATATACAGCAGTTTGCTTTTCGCATTCTGCGATGCTCAGAACATTACGGCTACATTAAAGATGCAGAAATGAGTTTCCTTGGCCCGGTTGTAACGGCCGGGTTCACATTTCAATTTTCTTTCTAAACCTGTGTGCATTTTTCTCTTTTCTTTCTTCTTTTTCTTTCTGTCTTTTCTTTCTTTCTTTTTTCATGTATAAATTTAATGTAAGTATTTCTTCCTCATCCTGTACATCACTCCGTCTCTGTCTGTCTGTCCGTCTGTCTGTCCCTGTCTGTCTGTCTGTCTGTCTGTCTGTCTCGCTCTCTCATCTCTCTCTCTCTCTCTCTCTCTCATCTCTCTCTCTATCCGTCCCTTCCTCCCTCCCTCCCTCCTTCCCGCCCTCCCTCCCCCTTCTGTCTCTCTCTTTCCACCCCACCCCACCCCATTTTACCCATATAAAGCATTTAAAGTTTAAGTTACATCTGCGCCTGTTTTACAATATGTTTAGCTTGATCAGTTAAATATTGTAACGCATCTCTCAGAATGATTGTTTTGTTGCACCCCTTACAGGAAGGGCAATGGCCTATTTATGAATAAAATATCCTGTCCGTATCCGTTCTCTCTCCCTCCCTTCCCACCCACTCCACTCTCTCTCTCTCTTCTCTCGTCTCTCTCTCTCTCTCGATCTCTCTCTCCTCTCTCTCTCTCTCTCTCTCTCTCTCTCTCTCTCTCTCTCAAAAACCATCGAGCGGTTGAGTTCCCTCCTTTTAGTCATAGTTAGAGAATAAAAGTATTATACAGGTTTGTTCCTTAAAATTTCACATTATTCCTTTGATGATATTGGAGATTGCGATATAATATCATACTTCAATTCTCAGACCCTCTCTCTTGTGTGTTTATCAGTGTGTCTGCCAGCGTATACGTCACAGAATGATGTAATCTGTTATCTGTCTACTGATCGCTGTTTTCCTCAACTATAGTAAGTTTAATACACCTATTACACCTACAAACTGCCCACTGTAACGAAGTATGTATATATACCAGGTGTGTAAAAAACGAGGTGTGTGTATAATCGAGGCATCAGATTGGTGCTACCAAAATCACGTTGTCTTCGTTCGAAACCAGAATAAAAAACGGTCTTAATGTCAAGACAGAAGTACGGTCAAAATCCATTTCAAACCCGTAATGGAAACTTCTGAAGTTGGAAGACGTTCGCCATTGAGTACTTAATTACATTGCAAGCGTCATAGCGGTCACCCGTTCACCCTTTTAAAGTGCGAGAGTGTGCAAGAAAGATGTGACCACAAGCCCATCGTGCTGCAGTGGTTAGTGCCACAGGTCGCAAAATGAGAGGTCGTAGGTTCGAATCCCGCTCGAAGCGTATATTCGTGAGACGTTTTGACCCTGTTGGGCTCCTAACCAGTGTCCATGGTGTACTGGATTGGGTCAAATGGGAAAACTGGAACTGCACGGTCGAGTTCCATCCACTTCAAGGATGCGTGTCTTGGTGCGCTATGGGCCTGCATGGGAAGATTGGAACGGCACAGTCGGGTTTAATCCTTTGAATGGATGTGCGTCTGACGGTGTTGTCCACATATCCTTGCCAGCACTGCAGTCGTCTCTATCTCTCGGGCCTGATAGACACACGCAGAAGAGAAGGAAAAAGTGTTTGTTGTCCCAACAACACTTTCATCTTGTTTGAGTGTGTGCGTTTGTATGTATGTGTGTGTGCGTGTGTGTGTGTGTGTGTGTGTGTGTGTGTGTGTGTGTGTGTGTGTGTGTGTGTGTGTGTGTGTGTGTGTGTGTGTGTGTGTTGTTTGTGGTGCTGCCGTTGGTGGTGACGGTGGCTGTTGTTGTTGGATGAGTTTTTTTTTTTTTTTCCTTTTGAGGGGGAGAGGAAGAGATTCGAGGAAAGGTGATATTGAAGGGGGGAGGGAGCAGATGGTTAGAGGTTCCGTCAGTCCGCGAGAATGTGAAAAAAAAAATCAGTGTCTGTATGCCATTATTTGCACTCCCACATCTCTGCCCATCCACACACACACACACACACACACACACACACACACACACACACACACACACACACACACACACACACACACACACACACACACCACCAAAAAGAAAAAAAAAAAAAAACCGCGCGCGCACGAGTAAGCCTATCGCTCGGGCAGTTTCGAAGTATCAACTGGCGGCGTGCCCAGGGCTGCCGAGAGGCCCGCTGTGATGAGCCTGGCCAAGGTAGGTGGGGGCCACTTTCATCTAATCACCAATTTAGCGGAGGACAAGACACAAACGGCCGACCGACCTGCTCCTCCCGCGGCTGCGGGCCAAAGAAGCCCTGACAATTTCAATCTCGTCTTTTATCACCCCCTCTTCAGCTTCCAGCCCGCGAGCCCCTAGAGCGGAGGAAAGAAAAAGAAAGAAAGAAACAAGAACAGAAAAGGAAAAGAAGGAAAGAAAGAAAAAAAGAAAGAAAGAAAAACCCCGAGTTATGACTGAAACGAGGAAAGGGGAGGGTAGTGGTAAGCGTGGAGGAGGGGGGGGGGGGGGGAGTAGTGGGACAGGGCCGAGGCCGGAGGGGTCGTGGGCAGAGAAAGTGAGGGAGGGAGTATGGGGCGGGGGGGGAGATGGGGGAGAGTATGCTGGAGGTGTGTGATCATGACAACAGGTTTTCAAGTTCAATTTTATGGCGGTGCTGAGATAGGCTGAGATGTGGAGGGGGGAAGGGGGGGGGGGGGGGGGCAGAAGTGGGGGGAGGGGGAAATGCGGGGGGGAGAGGTATGTTTCGTTCAAATTTGTTTTTCTACGCCTATTCACTTTATAAGGTTAAAAACAAATTTTAAGTGGAAATTCAACGGAGCCTGCCTCGAGATGAAAAAAAAACCCCAAAAAAAAAAAAAAAATCATAAACCCAACGTAATCATCCTTTCAGTTCTAATCCTTTAAAATCAGTTCTAATCCTTTAAAAATCAGTTCCAAGTGCCACGGATATAGGTCGGTGTGACAAGCACGCTTATACACTTACACATCTCTTTTGTTTTGCTCCTGCTGTAAAATGGAATTTTTTTTTTCAGGAATTGAAATACAAGCACTAAACATATCCTTTGCACATTTTTCACAGTTTTTACATGGATGCCGACATCCAATAACATAAGGACAACACGCAAAAAAATAAGTATAACATCGACAGAGAGAGACAGAGAGAGAGAGAGAGAGAGAGAGAGAGAGAGAGAGAGAGAGAGAGAGAGAGAGAGAGAGAGAGAGAGAGTAGAGTAGTGGAGAGGTGTGTGTGTGTGTGTGTGTGTGTGTGTGTGTGTGTGTGTGTGTGTGTGTGTGTGTGTTGTGTGGCGGGGGCAGGGGGTAAGATAGAAGGGAAGAAACTTGGTACGTTCTCTGCTCCAGTGACTTCAATGGACTTTGATGACATTTTTCTGCCCGCGGCTCCGCGCGAGGGTTCCAGCGGATCAAACGCCAGTTCCAGCCCGGTCGTGCCCAGACAGACCTGCTGTTCAAAACGCCTCATCGGCTCTCTCCCTCTCTCACTTGCTTGAATGCTTTAACAAACTTTCCACCGAGGTCGCCCTACGCCGGGATATGAAGAGACTCTTTCCCCCACCCAGGGGCGCGCTGAAGATGCTGGAGATCGTTTCTTTACCCCCGAAAATCTTTCGTTTACTTTTTCTTTCTTTTTGTTTTCTGTA
>JADBJO010000981.1:135000-137500 GCA_016801955.1 Conus betulinus | reverse complement strand
TTATTGATGAACGTACTTAGGTGTTGGATGGGAAGAAGCAGGGGGTGGTGGGTGTTTATGTTATGAAGTTACTTGTATTTGTTCGCCACTTCTTCCCAGGGGCGGAAGGTAGGAAGAGAGAGAGAGAGAGAGAGAGAGAGAGAGAGAGAGAGAGAGAGAGAGACAGACAGACAGACAGACAGACAGACAGACAGAGAGAAACAGAGAGAGAGAGTGAGAGAGAGAGAGAGAGGAGGAGAGGAGTGGGGAGGGAGCTTTCAAGTAATACTCGCCATTATTTTTATTTTTGTTTTTAATAACTTACTGTTTTGATTGACAGAATTTGCTTTTTTTCCCACTTCTTTTTTTGTTTTTTCTCGTCCATAAACATTTCACAAAACCAGTCAAAACGTACCTTAACATATCAGTCACATTGTCAAATTGTAGAGCAATATTTTTCCAATTCTAGGTGCTGCCATTCGATGTCTCGCCTGATCCGAGATATGTGCCTGCTCTTTCCTTTTGTGTCGTAAACTCCGCAGTATGAATCAGTCCCTGCACTGCAACTGAGCCTCGACTCTCTCTGTTTTGGTTCCTTTGCTCGAAGTATGTCAGAAAATAGTTCACCACGTCAGTTCCAGCCGTCGGCGCTAGCGATTTGCCATCTCCAAACTGCACTGCGTGGTGAGATTTAGAGTCAGATCATGTAAAGCCCCGGAGCAGCAGCAGCATCCTGTAAGAGCTGGAGTGCTTACGTGGCAGACGACTGTACCTCGAAAGGTCCATATTCTATGTCCTCTCGCAATGGCAGTTTCGGTTTGGATTCCTCTTTCTAAGGACATATGCTTCACGTGACAAATCGGTGAGGTCGCCCCGAGAACTCGGCATGGCGGTCGGAGAGTGTGGCAAGTCATTTCCGTCCTTTCTGAAGACGTTTTCCCTTCCGTTTGCTATGATCAGCGTGTGGATGAATTCACAATGCAACCAGATTTGATCTTTGAAAACCAAAGCTTTCTGGCAGTTTGAATAGGCTTTAAATTTCGTTTTCTTTTCAGGCAGGCAGACAACGGACCAAGTCTGGGATGGGGTGGGGGTGGATCAGACTGTTTAATAAATAACCGCCAGTATAAATGAAGCTGCATCTGTAAATATCTGGATCGGTTTCTTTTCCCCTCTCTGCTGCTCCCAATACCATCGTAAACAACAGTTTGGAAGAGGCAATGGCGAAGGACATTAATTTGCATGATGCTAGTAGAACCAGAGACCCAGACAAGAGACCTTAATATTTTGAGTGCGTAGAAAAAACACGATGGCTCAACATAGATTTTTAAAAGTTTCTTTTTCGACCGCTATTAGACAGTATTTACCTTGTTTACATTGAAGATGAGCCGGATTTTGAACGGGAAGAAGCTGAGTTACAAACAAAAATTGTTTAACCTTCGTCTTTGAGTTCTTTTCGCCCGGTCTTTTTTAAAGTACTAATAGATATGTCGGGTTGCGTGATTCGCTCAATTCTATCAACTCTGTGTGATCGGTAGGGAGATTCGGGAAAGTTCATCTATTGGACAACCGAAGGATTTTGCTGTTCTCAACGTATTAGACGATTTCTTATAAACATGGGAACAAACTTGCTGGTTACTAATCAATCAGTGATACATCGCTGTTGGGACTGAGCAAAAGTAGAGCATGAACATGAAATCGTGGCAATTGCATAGTGTATGCGTGTATGTGTGCTTTCGTGTGTATGTGCGCGCGCGCGCGCGCGCGTGTGTGTGTGTGTGTGTGTGTGTGTGTGTGTGTGTGTGTGTGTGTGTGTGTGTGTGAGAGAGAGAGAGAGAGAGAGAGAGGAGAGAGAGAGAGAGAGAGAGAGAGAGAGAGAGAGAGAGAGAGAGAGAGAACAGCATTCGTTAAGCGCAATATCTTGCAACCGCAACTCAATGTGCAGTCTTTTCACCATTCCCAAAACTAACCATACATTCGGAACCAGTTCCTCGATCCTCACCTTCCCTGCCCCTTCCCTCCGATTCTCCCACGCAACAGACACAAGTTACTTCACGGGTGAAGAGAATGCTGGTGGAGAAAGTATTGTCGTAGGACTATTTCTTTATCAGGGCAGAGATGAGGTGTGCAGACAAAATGGCAGTCATTTTCAGACACGCGGTGCAGAGAAACTAAGACTGCTTTCTCCCACAGACTTCGTGTTGCTTCTTGGAAGTCCCAATCGCTTTTCGTTGAAAGAAACGATGCGCATGGGCCCAGTGATATGAGCGGAACGAGGCAGGAACGCACGGCACGAGTGACCCATCAAAGAACTGCATCTGTTTCATCAGGCTGCAACATCAGCTTGTTACTGCCCATCCACAGCTAAACATCACGGATGTATGACTGAGTGTCTGCTCACAGAAAATCGGTTCAAAGAAAGCGCTGTCAGACAACTTAGTGACATTCGAATATTTGTGGGAACCACATTTATCAGCGGAAATTACCGTGAAAACAAAAACCACTTTGCCGCCGAACGAAA
>JADBJO010000981.1:117500-127500 GCA_016801955.1 Conus betulinus | reverse complement strand
ACACACACACACACACACACACGCGCGCGCATGCATGCATGCATGCATTCAAACAAACAGGAGGGCGAAAAGCTGACGATGGGAAAAGTGAGGTAATGAAACAAAAGAAGGAAATAATCGTACACAGAACCTTAACTGCTGACATTTATAACATATTTTGTTTTTCATTCTAAAAGTGTAGCTTTCATGCACGAACACATGCTTTATTTTTCTTTTATGAGTACGAAGCAACCCCCAGCCCTGGGGAAGCCTCACAACTACTTCAGATTGATAGACAGTGACTTGTCCTGAGAGCAAACACTTCATGTGCTCTTCGTTCCTAACAGGATGTTACTTTTGGGGGGGGTACGACGAACATACGTTGTTTTTGTATTACCAGTGAAGTAGATTTTAATGGAAAGAAAAACTGGAATTAGATTGTTGAATGTTTTGTCTTTGTTTTCATCTGTGTTTCTTTTATTGGTGATTATCACGGTCACTGTCTATGGCAGGTCGCGTGATTTGCCGAATCGGAACTCACCTGTTGTAGGAACTTCATCGTGTTGTGTGGTAGGAAGAGCTCTCGGAACTCACCTGTTGTGTGGTAGGAAGAGAGCTCGGGAACTCAGGTGTGGTAGGAAGAGCTCTCGGAACTCACCTGTTGTGTGGAAGGTGGAACGGTGGTAGGCGTGGGTTATCAACATTGGCTCCCCTACCAAATTCCTCGTCCATACTGCCTGCCGTGGCAGATGGTTAGATAGCTAGCCCTCGGGTCACCTTTTTTTTTCCCCAGGCTTCCCCTGTACTAAATCGCCGCATTCATAAGTGTACCATGCACCGCTCGCCGCACAGGAACCAGTCTGTCTGATCTCATTGGTGACCTGTTCAGCTCTCTGCTCGCCATGGTGTCAAGCAACTTCCGCGTTGCGGAGGGTGAGTGAAGGCAGAAAACGTGCAGAACATCTCTGAAAGGAGGGGAGGTGATGGAGTCATGCTGTGGGAGGTGAGAAGGCGATTGCCAGTTGACTGAAGAGGGATCGGAGAGATGAAGCAGGGTGTATGAGTACACATATTCCTATATCTTGCTTCATCTCTCCTCGCGCGCGCTCACACACACGCACGCACGCACGCACATGGGAAGGCGAAGCAGATTTCTGTGGTCATTTTCCAGAAATCCAGTGATAATAACAAAGTAAAGCTGCAGTATTTTCAAAATGTCTAAAGGCAGAGAGAGAGAGAGAGAGAGAGAGAGAGAGAGAGCGTGGGAAAGAGAGAGAGAGAGAGCAGTGGGGGTAGAGAGGGGGTAAGGTTTTTACATGAAATGAAGTGAAAGCTACACACAACCAGAATAATGTTCTGGCTTGCACATTCTGAAGTGGACTCCATAATTGCCATCTCGGATCTTCAAACCGAGTTCTTATCACATTTCTTTTTCTTTGAAACTTTTGTTGTTTTTTTACCTTTTATTTTATTCTCTGAACTTCCATAAATGTATGATGGATAGTAACTGCCATCATATCCAGCTTTAAACAGAAAAACTCACAAGAAGGATCTTCTCCTGACTTATTAAAGAGAAAAAAAAAAAAACAGGCAGACGACAGAAAAACAAACAGGCAACGTCAAACTTAATGAGAAAAAAAGACAAAGACTCAGAAAATGTATAAAAGGAAACAGTAAGTGTCACTCAAATTCAGTGAGACGTACAGAAGAATGACTAAGACATCACAAACTATTATGAACAGAATGTTAATGGCCAGCATAAACAAATCATTTTTAATCCAGGCTCATTTGCATGAAGAGACGCCCGACTACCGGGAGCAGTCCGATTACCATTTGGGTGAAGAAAGTGACAGGGAGTGAAAGAGTTATCAACATTGTGTGCTCGTTATCAGATTCCTCAGCCTCTTTCTCCAGGTTAGTGGGGTCTTGATGGCACGCCTTCAAGACATGGGAACTGTCGGCTCGTGAAGAAACCCCCAGTCCCTGTGATAGTGTGCATCATCGCAGGGTGCGTTTGTCAGTTTCAACCAGACCGATGATCTGCTTAAGACTTTGCCCTGCTGAACCACGCCAGTTTTTTTTTCTTCTTTTCTTGTTGTGTTGATGATGCAGTAGTAAAAGGAAAGCCAGATCCTTTGATGAAAGGAAGAACATCTTTAACAAGAAAGAATGGTATGAGATCAGCTGGGTTGGATGGGATGGTGGTCGTTGAATAAAATAAGGCAAAGTGAAGAATGGTAGCACAGATGAAGCAGAATATGTTAGCTTGTGCATGAGACATGCATGACATATGCATATAAACACGTTCACACACACACACACACACACACACACACACACACACACACACACACACACACACACACACACACACACAGCACACGCACAGACATGCACACTCATACGCGCGCGCGCTCGTGTACAAGCACGGAGAATGGTGAGAAACATTGGAGACATGAGACAGACCACATGCCCATACACATGGCACATGAGTGCGCACATACACACATGCTCACACATGCACACAGTCGTCAAAGATAACTCTTGGTGAAAACATAAAACTAAAAAGACACCCTTGAAAGACCTGCATATTGACAGCTCCTGGACTTCGTCATGCATAATCACGGTCTCAGATGGAATACTGCTAGAGTTTGATATAATTTTAAAAGATTCCAGGAAACCACATTTCTTTTTACCCTCTTTATGCTTGACGACACATCTTACAAGCTTGTTGTTCGAGCGTTTCCTTGATAGTCATCACTGGATAGTCATCAATGGAAACCAGTGCTTCAAAGAACACTGGAAAATATTATTGTTTCACTTGCTATTTCATGACTATGTGTATCATAATCCTCTTATTGCTCCAGCGTTCCTGGCTTCTGACTGTCGATAGTTTGCTCTGTGTTTATCCATCATAAGAAGAATGGCATCAGCACGGATAGCGGCTCAGCAGACGATTCGACAGCTATTAAATCTTTTTACAAAGGACGCTGAAGAGGCGTGATCTTCATGTGCTATGTTGGTCTGTTGACTGATCGTCAAAAAAATATCTGAACTTTTGAATCAGTTTGCCTTGAAGAGATAGGTGAACAGATGGATGGATAGATGGGTGGATAGATAGATAGACAGACAGACAGACAGACAGACAGATAGGTAGCTAGATAAACGTACCAACTAACTATGAATCATTCAGTTTTCATGTGTGTATGAATCCTTATGCTGGACATGGAAAGGAGAACGGGAAGGTGGGGGGGGGGGGGGGGGGGGGGGGGGGGGGGGGGGAGGCATCAATGTATTTCTGAACCTTCTCCCCATGCTTCCACTGCAGCCATTGCCCCACACCCCCACCGCCCTTCACGTTCATCTCTCTGACTTCAAACTTCCTAAACTGCCCCATAACCACATTCTGAAATAGGAAAAGATACATGAAAAAGACAGGACAAAAGCAACAACAACAACACACAACAACATAGGAATGCATACGGAAGTAATTTGCACTTCCACTCCCTTCAACTTCACAAAAACCTTGCTTCCCCATAGCTTGCCTTTTAGCGTCTACATCCTTTTTATGAAATGATGACATGTGTACTTCCGTCGTTCACTCAGTGGGAATAACTTTTTTTTCTACCCACTCTCTTTTCATGCGCAACATTTTTTTTAGTGTGAATGCAGATCCTTCGCTAAAATAGAAAAAGTCAGTTGGTTTTGGAATTGCCTCCACTCTTCCTCTCCACACCCCAAATCCCCTCCTTGCATTCCCCTCCCATCCCCTCTTCTCCAACAGTTCGATGTCCAACCCAACTCTGGCCATAACCTTTTTTTCTGTGGTGGTGCTGAGGTCGTCCTCCTGCACCCCTTCCCGTCCCTCTCCCACCTCCATGCCACTGACCTCAGAACACCTTCGTTTCAGCAGAAGTTGTTACTCAGTTCAATGGTGTTACAGGGCAAAACATGCTGTTGCAGATGGTTAATGTGGTGCGTGGCCTCCATGTGCATTGATCACAGCTTGTCTGCAGCGTGTCATAGAGTGGAACAGGCAGTTGACAGCTGCACTGGGGATGGTGATTCAGGCAGTTCTGTGGCTGTGGTTGATTGTGGATGGATACTACATCGACTTTTCAGATCTAGTTGCAAAGTGAGACCACTGCAGGCGGAAATCTTAACAAATCTTAAACAAATGTTAGCGAACCGCCAAGAGAAACGTGGGCAAACGAGTCACAAGACAAACCACGGCGCGCTTCGACCTCCTAGGTCTTCTTCAGGCAAGACACTAACAAATAGGACAATGAAAATGAACGAGTTTGTCACTTAGCTTGATGTCTTCAACACAGGGTAGGCGTCCAATCTTGTTTCAACGCTTACCTTGCGCTGAAGAGATCAATCTGAGTAACATTTATTTAAGATTTGTTTAGACTTTTCAAATGTTTGCTAATACTGATTCAGGTTTAGGTTTAGATTCCTTAGAGGCCACAGTATGGTCGGGAAGTTGTGGAGCTGTGGGACATCCTGTGTGTGTGCGTTTTTTTAAGTATGATAATACGCAGTGCAGTGCTCTAGGATAGAGTTTGTCGTTATGATCCTGGGGGAAAAAAACGATGCACGTGTGGCAGGCAGCGTGACTAGGAACTCGATTCATGAGCTGTGGTGCCTTTACGTCATTCCCAGAGCCAGGCCCAAATTTGTTTTTAAAAAAAGAGCCCTCCATAACTGATTCAAATGAGGGATGCTCCTATCCCAGATTGAAGCAGGTTGGAGTACGGGGGATTGTAAACTAGTAGAACATTATCACATTACAAAACAGTTAAATAGCCGGTTTGGGCTCCAGCATGTAGCTTATTTCATTTGCATAAAACAACTCTCCACGACCGGAAGTCTTTAGGGTGATAGAAAGCGACAGGAGATGAATGAGTTATCGATACTGTGTTGCTCGTTACCGGCTTCCTCAGCCTATTCTCCCGGCCTGCAGATTCTTGGAGAGCCAAACAACCTCATGACGGGGAACTTGGCCTCGTTCATAAACAACCGCTTAGTACGCAGCACGCGTTGCTTGCTGCACAGTGGGTAGTATTTAATGGTGTGGAAGAGCTGAATTTGATGTGCACACGTGAGTGTGCTCGCTCTCTCTATCTGTCTGTCTGTCTGTCTGTCTCTCTCTGTGTCTCACAATCACACACACACACACACACACACACACACACACACACACACACACACACACACACACACACACACATATATATATATATATATATATATATATATCTCTCTCTCTCTCTCTGTCTGTCTGTCTGTCTGTCTGTCTGTCTGTCTGTCTGTCTCTCTCTCTCTCTCTCTCTCTCTCTCTCTCTCTCTCTCTTTCTCTCTGTCTCCCTCTATCACACACATATACACGTTCTCTCTCTCTCTCTCTCTCTCTCTCTCTCTCTCTCTCTCTCTCTCTCTCTCTCTCACACACACACACACACACACACACACACACACACACACAACACACACACACACACGGATTTTAGAGATGAGGAAGACCGGTAAGGTTGTATGTGCACACGTATGCAAACAACGAGACATGAGAGAAGATCCTGAGGTTGGCAACACTGAATTATGTGGACAAAAATGCGTACCTGGTCTTTCAAAGCATCCTCTGTCTGTCTGTCTGTCTGTCTGTCTGTCTGTCTCTCTCTCTCTCTCTCTCTCTCTCTCTCTCTCTCTCTCTCTCTCTCTCTCTCTCTCTTTCCTTCTTACACACACGCGCGCGCATGTATGCGTGCACATACGCGTACACGTGCATACGTGCACACGCACATGTACACGCACACACACTCACACACAGACACACACACACAAACGCGCGTGCGCACACACACGCAAACTCTAAAATAGAAGGAAAAAAAACTCTTGAGTTTGGAATACATAATTATAGGGGGAATGCGTATCTTGCCTTTCAAAACAAACTAGTTGAATTTTGCTTTCACATGAAAAGTACGGGTTTGGGCCCCAAGCGAGGTTTTTATCATTTGCCAACCAAATGAAAAGAAAAAAAAGGACTGAGAATAACAAACAAACACGAGGTGAAAGTGAAGGAGGGGGCAGAGAAGAAGTTGACAGAGTAACACCAAAGTACTTACAGCAGCACAATGCTATCAAAGAGACAAACCCGCCATTTAGTATCAAATTACTGAACAAAACAGCTTCGGGCCCCAGCTTTTGGTTTCTCTCTTTTGCATTCAACAACGCCCAATTTCTGGCAGCCTGCCCATCACAATCATTGTGATGAAAATGTGTTGGAGGGAAATCAGTTGTCAATACAGCGCCATCATTACCTGATTCTTTAGCCATTTGCCTGATTAAAGATAACTGGATTGCAAGCCTCAGAACACGGTTGGCGCGGCGTGCAATGATACCTGGCCACTGTGATGAGATTAGTGATTTGGTGGAGCGTTTTGCCAGCTGCGATCTGCTTGTGTATTGCGTCAGTTGTGTCTATGCTGGCCGATGACCTGATTAAAGATTTTTTTTTATTTTTACAAAAATTGGTTTGTTAGCTCAGCTTGTTGATAATATTTGAGTGACAGAAAGAAGATTACAGAGAGGATGGGGTCTTCTGTGATGGAAGTAGTAAGATGGACGAGAAAGGCAAAGATGGATGCAGGATTGTGTAGCTAGGGGGATTGTTGGAGACGGGATTTTAGAGATGAGGAAGACCAGTTAAGGTTGTACGTGCACACGCATGTATGCACACATGTGCACGCTCACATACACGTACTCACACACACACACACACACACACACACACACACACACACACACACACACACTCTCTCTCTCTCTCTCTCTCTCTCTCTCTCTCTCTAGGAAATTTGTGTATGATTGTTTTGTTCTTTTATGATAACCATATTGTGTCTCATAAACCCTGAGGTTTCATGACAATAAAATTTATTCTTTTCTGTTCTATTCTACACACACATGCATACACACACTTACACACGCACACACATCCATACACATGTGCATACATACACGCATGCAGTCGCAAACACACATTCATGCAAACACACACACACACACACACACACACACACACACACACACACGCGCGCGCGCGCGCGCGCGCACGCGCACACACACACACACACACACACACACACACACACACAGAATTACAAGAAGAGAGCTGAAAATAGCACAAGCGAACAATAAACCACACAACAATCTAGTTACCCAGAGGACATAAATCGCCTAATACCACCTGATCAACAAAACCATACCATCACACAAATAGATCCCGTCATATGATTTGTCTCATTCGCATAAAACAACGCTCAGCTTCCGGTAGGCCTCCCGCCTGCGTTAAGGTGATAGAAGACGACAGAAGGCGACCGAGTTATCAACACCGTGTGCTCGTTACTGGATTTCTCGGCCATTTTCCCCGCCTAATTGCACTTGGGGTTGCATGCCCGCAGGACACGCGAACTGTTGGCCCATAAATGAATCTTCCCAGCCAATGCTATCGCGCACGTCTCTCCAAAAGATATTAAAGGTAGAGGATAAGTATGCCCCCCTGGCTTTCACAGTATCTGCCTTTGTTGGTGTTTGATATGCACAAGCTCGTCGCCAACCACCCTAATGCAGTCATCACATGCAAAACAAAACTGTTGTTTAGATGGATTAGCTGCATCCCAAGGTAGTCACGCATGCCATCTTGTTGCTGCTGTCCACAAGGAGCAAGATCATTGCTCTGACTGCACATAGCCTTTAATCATGCGCAAACCATCATGCATGTGCTTCAAAAAAATGACAGTTTGACACTGTCAGTAGTGACGTGAGGTAATCAGACCGCCAACCTGTGAACAGATCGCAGAGGGCCAATCAGATCAAGAGGAAGTAATGAATGCCTTCACTCAAACTAGCGAAAGACAAAGAGACATTTTCCCTGCTCCACAGTTTCTGGTTACGAACGGCATGGGAGCCAGCCTGTCTGATCTGATTGATGATCTGCTGTGGACATTTGCCTGCTGTGGGAAGCCAGCAGGGTTGACCAGGCTTTCATACAATGCTGCACGTCTGACGCACGAAAGAAGTTTCATGAAAGATGTAGAAGTTCATTCATTTCTGCAATTAATTTTAACGGCAGTTTTTTGCTGACGTCTGCGATGTTAGTTCTTGACAAAACTTGGATATTAAGATAGAATTACTAGTTTAGTGATTATTTACTGACTTTAATATAAAACAAGGAAAAGTGGATTTTATGTCCATGCATGTATCACCGAACATGTCATGTTTACTGTAAACTTCGTAAAATTTGTGTGTTCAGTTTCTGCTGGCGAATCATTACATTAGGAGTAAGTTAAAGGGTGATAAAGAACAGAGCAGAGTCAGGATAGAATGGAGTTAAGGGAAATTGTTGGACTGGGAAGATGGAACACAGTACATGTAAAAATGCAGAGCAAATCAACACGCACTCAGAAACATACCTATATACACATCCGCGCATGCGCAGATGCACACATGCATACAGATGTACTCGTGCGCGCGCGCGCGCACACACACACACACACACACACACCACGCACGCACGCACGCACGCACGCACACACACACACACACACACACACACACACACACACACACACACATTTAATAGGGGACAAAAATGAAGTGATGACACAAGTTTACGAATTAATATCACACACAGAACCTTTCCCATGAGCGTTGAATATTTGATATCTCTCAGTTAAAAGAATGCAAGGTTTAGACCAAAACACGTGATTCCTCTAATACACAGGAAACAGTTACCAGCTTTCAGGAAGCCTCCTTACCACGGCGGCCAAATTGATTGAAAATGAAAGGGAGCAGTAGATGTGGGGGACAAGAGGAAGTGAGCTGCAAGCAAATGACTTATCTTTCTTGCAGTTTAGGGGTACACGCTCATCAAATCATAGGATACAGTTTATGGTGATGATCCTCGAAAAAGAAAAAGTCGTGACAGCAGAAGTTGGGACTAGCCTTATAAACTGCAGTACCAGTTATAACTTTCCTATCGTTAGGCCCATGACTGTTGAAAAACACAGGTCCCATTGTCGGTGAGCTTGCGGCCAGTTCCAGACAAGATCACTGTCTGCCCAGCCAGGGAGGGGAGGGGACGAAGGTTGATAGGAGTGAGAGGGCTGTTAAACTGGTCAACAATACGATAAATCCACTACATGTCATCTTTAATCACATTATGACAAAGAAAGTTTTAAAAAGACAGGTGTTAGCCCTGACATGTAAATTCTTTCCTTTGCATGAAACAATGCTCAATTCTTCTTCTCGATCGCCTATCACACCTGTAGACAGGATTCTGTAATGAATCTGGTGGTCCTCTGCAGGGCTTCCACAGACCCGTACAGCTTGTCGTTGATGACACCGGCTGCGGCCATGTCGTATCCCTCTGACACTGCAGGTCCCCGCAGTCCTGTAGAATGTGCTTTGTGGTTTGTTCTGCCCGCCCACATGTGCACATTGGGGATGGTTTCAGGTGCAGCTTGCGTAGTAAATGGGAAACAACGCTCAATGACCGGAAGCCTTCCTGCTGTCTTTAAGCTGATAGAAGGTGGCAGGAGTTGAATGTGTTATCAATGCTACGTGCTTGCAATCAGTTTTCATGCTGTTTCCCCCCCCCCCCCCCCCCCCCCCCCCCCCAACTACAGATGCTTTAAGAGCTATTCGTCAGTGCGACACAGGTCATACGTAGGTTAATGAAGTGGAAAATAGAAACTGAGGTACAGAAACACGCACGCGCACACACACACACACACACACACACACACACACACGCACACGCGCGCGCGTGCACACACACACACACACACACACACGCACACACACGCATGCACGCATACATGCACGCACACACGTACACACACACACACACACACACACACACACACACACACACACACACACACACACACACACACAAACACACACAAAAGAAAAAACAGAAAATAATTAAGGGAAGGGAAGAACAGAACAAATGAAATAG
>JADBJO010000981.1:110000-115000 GCA_016801955.1 Conus betulinus | reverse complement strand
GTGAGGGAATCGTAGAAATAAGGTGAAATTATTCAGAGTCAATGAGTACATACATGGCCAGACGGGTCACACACACACACACACACACACACACACACACACACACACACACACACACACACGGTTCATACGCGCGCGCGCGCGCACACACACACACACACACACACACACACACACACACACACACACATACATACATACATACACACACCACACCACACAGCACGTCCACATACTCGTCAAAGAAAAACATAAAATCAAAGGCCCTCCCTCAGAAGACGCTCGTGGTTATGGATTTTTAACATGATAATGCTTGAACATGGTCTGTGCAGGAATTTTCCTAGAGTTGATTGCAATTTCGACGATTCCAGAAAATGTTATTTTTCCCTGCGCTCGTGCTTTTTGACACATTTTACAATGTCACACTACTCAAGCTCTTTCTGGATCATGTTGATTCCCAGTCATCGCTGTGAAGAAACCCGGAGCCTCGAAGTGCACCCCACCGGAAATATCTTTGGATTGCTGGCCTTTGCATGGCAATGGGAATTACAATCCTCTTGATGCTTTTACCCTTCATCGCTTCCAGCATTCATGCCTTGCCCTCTGCTCCTCGATCACAGAACGAACGGCACCAGCATGGATAGCGCCTCTTCAGAAATACTTGACAGCCATTCTCACACGTTGAAGAGGCACACTCTTCAGGGGCAAAAATGTATTGATCAGTAGATTGCTTCTCAAAGGAACCTGACTAAACTGTTGGATCAGTTTTTTTTTTTTTTCACCCAAAATGTCTCTATGGTGATTTATTCATGACCAGGATCTGCGAGGCAGTTTATGTTCATATTCAAAGGGACTGTTATTTTCTCAAAACGGTGATTCAGAGATAGGACAGCTTTAGTAGTTATTGCACACATAATGAAAAAAAGCAAGTAGCCATCAGCCGATTATCATTCACCTTTGATATTGTCACTGATTGAACGTTCTAGGGGCTATGTGGCAGACACGTGGTCAGTCAGGTATTAACACAGCCCTTTGTCTTACATCATGTACAACAGGATAGCTTACCAACCAGATCCTTTGTACCATCCCTGCAGGGGTGGCTTTTGGCATGTTCGCCCACCAGCGTGACCTTCAGAATGGTTCTGGACATTGTGTCCTGGCGAGAAGCGTGCCCATATCACGTAACCAAGAGTGCTTGATAACTGCTGTTGTTTGCTGGCATATTTGTTGATTGCTATAGTACTCGTCACTTACTTGCCGTGTGTAACTCTGTTCGCCTCACAGGGTTTCGTTATGTTTACATGTAATGTCATTTTCTTTTATAGGAATAGAGAATTTGTTAGGGTGCAAAAAAGAGAACCTACCACTAGCCTGTCGCGCGGGTTTTTTTCTCAGGCGACATGCAATACTAGCTGGGGGGCATGACAGGTGAGATTAACGTCTTATATGTCAGAGTCTCTTAATAATAGACGTGTTAACACGCATATGTATTGTTGATTTAGGTGTCCGCCCCACCCCCCCCCCCCCCCCCCCCCCCCCCCTCCTACACCCCCCCCCCCCACATATTGTTCACAAACCGCTTTTTCTGGCTCATCTATACACATCCACAACCAGATTTGTCTTGTCACAGCCCCAGCACCACAGTCCACAGAGTCATCATCAAGTCGTCATGAGGCAATCCACCAGAGAAGACACCGTAATGCTGCTATGTCACTTTGGTGATTTTCAGGGTGCAAGACTCAACATGCACAGACCGCGACTCTCTTAGCCCTCTGTTGACGACTATTAATACGTAGCCATGGAGCCAGCGTGAGTCAAATCCCTCACCAGAAGTGCTATTCTCAGATCGAACATCATGGATCTTTATCTACTCACCCTTACTTTCGCCATAGGTGTTTTCGCATGGTACGTTTTTTTTTTCATCCATTAGCCTTCAAGAGCAAATGTCTTCATGATAAGTTTCGACAGTGATCCACCCATCCCACAGGCTTCAGATTCCTAGGCATCCCTACAGCTCACTGCGACAATCTGACATTTACTCGAGAGCTACTCCACCATGAGACAGATGTGATCCCATGCATGTGCAGGGCATAGTAAGCCTCAGTTATACTATAGACCTTTAGTCTTAGTGATCTACACCCCACATCAAGAGCCGCTGAGAACAGTGGCTCAATGAAAAGTATTAATCACTAACCATTTGGCCAAGGGAGGTAGTGCAGTCCTTGATAGAGGAACTTTGCTACACCATTTGCCTTTCATTTTAGTTACCTGGCTACACCATTTGCCTTTCAATTTAGTTACTTGGCTACACCATTTGCCTTTCAATTTAGTTACTTCGCTACACCATTTAAGTCTTTCGACATAGTTTTCATATTTTTTTAGCAGGAAACACATGTACACATGAAGTTCAGTGTTGTATGCAGTTTATTTATATATGACTTCGTACTGGTTTTTAAAGTTACGTGAAACCAAATGGCACATTTATCTCGATGTGTTTTTTTCATTCATCTCCTTTTCTCTCTCTCTCTTTCATTCATTCATTCTTTCTGTCTTTGTAAAACGTGATTTCGAACATAAGCAAAAATGAAACGTTCTTTTCGTATTTTCATATTAACTATGTGACCATTTGTATTTTTGATGTTTTTATTCATAGAATGTCATAGAAGTACCCAAATAAAAAAGGAAACTCAATCTAATCCTTCTCTCTTTTATTTACTCCTCTTTCTTTACCGTAGGCGCTTGCACATCTCTTGTTAGAATATTCTTATCACAAACGCCATCTGCTGCCTTGTTCAATTTATTTACATCCCTACTTCATGCTGCATATACTATATGATGCATTGTGCTCAAAACTGAAGAAATAGGTCTATGCTGGAAGCGTTATCAACTTTCCTATGTATATTGTGCTAACAAACACTTCCGTTTTGTTGCCATTAAAGGGCAAATAATGCTGTTTGTCGGGATGGGCTTTCCGTGGCGCCAGAGTGGTTTCCTTTTCGTTAAATACCCAACGCTTTCATCACGGCATACTCTAGCGGCTCCGGTTATGCCAACTGTGGCGCGAGGGGAAAAAGGCAGAAGGAGCCAAAACGTTCGTCGAGCTCGTCACATGTTGAAAGGAACCAAGTCTCTTATGGGGTCACTCGCTCGTCTACTAGATGAAGGATAATAATTTCCCATGTCTTTATCGTTCACGGCGCCGTGAAAATGGATGGCGGGCAATGCATCAGACCCAACAGATCAAATGTCCCGTTTGAATGTCACATCAGAGGAACTGTTATCGCCTCGGGAAGTTAAGTATAACTCTACAACTTTCACTTACGTCTGTCAGACATGCACGGATGATGAACTGATAGCTTATGCTTGGTATGACAAGGTGCAAAGGTAGCGTGTTTCTGGAGTGGAAAAATTCATCCTCAGACAGCAAACATTATTAACTACAAAATCCTCTACAAGGTTTCTGCCTCATACATGTCATTAAGCACATGCTTGAACAGATGTGTGTGTGTGTGTGTGTGTGTGTGTGTGTGTGTGTGTGTGTGTGTGTGTGCGCGTGCGTGAGTGAGTGCGTGCGTGTGTCCGTGCGTATGTGTGTGCGTGTGTGTGTGTGTGTGTGTGTGTGTGTGTGCGCGTGCACAAGTGCATGTGTATGTACGCCTGCATCCGTGCGCCCATGCATGTCTGTTTAAGTGAATGTTTTTGTGTGCATGCTGATGTGCCATGCGTTTTTACATGTACTATATTCCATCTTCCAAGTCCAAGAACTTCCCTTTATTCTGCACATCCTGGCTCTAGTTTGTTCTCTATTTGTGTGATTAGTTGTGAGGATAACTGATTAACAGTAGGAGTTAGTTGAAGGATGATAGAGAACAATGTCATCTGTGAACTTCGCAAAATCATTTGTGTGATTAGTTGTGAGGATAAATGATTAACAGTAGGAGTAAGTTAAAGGGTGGTAATTTTGCAAAGTTCACAGATGACATGTTTGTTGACATATGTGTGGATCTAAAATGCATTTTCCTCTGTTGCATATTAAATATCACCGAAGTTGTTATTTCCCCGTAACATTATACTGGCGTCATCAAAGAGTTGTCACAGAGATGCGCCAAAAACGGCAATTCAAACTAATTACAGACAAGTGTGTACATCTTTCATGAAACTTCACCAGTGGATCGGACGTGCTGCATTATATGAAAGCCCAGTCGACCCTGCTGGCTTCCCACAGCAGGCAAAAGTCCACAACAGATCATCAGTCAGATCAGACAGCCTGGCTCCCATGCTGTGTGCGACCAGAAATTATACCGTGAGGAAGACAAGTCTCGTTGTCTATCGCTGGTTTGAATTTTGTTGCTCATATTGAAGGCATTCACTATTTCCTCTTGATCTGAGTGGCTCTGTCTGTCATCTGTTCACTGGTTCAGTGGTCTGATTACCGCACTTCACTGCTGATAGTGTCAAACTGTCATTTTCGAAGCACACACATGGTGGTTTGCGCATGAGCAAAGGCCGGCCGGCTATCTGCAGGCAGAGGGATGATCTTGTTCAACGCAGACAGCAACAAGATGGCTTATGAGTTTGTCTTATTAAGGATGCAGCCAAGCCATATCAAAAACAAAAACAGTCTTGTTGTGCATGCAATGACTGTGTTACCTGGAGGCAATTAGCAACCAGCTTGTGTGTGTATGGGTCACTGACAAAGGCAGGTACTTGGAAAGCTAGGGGAGATACTTATCCCCTACTATCAATATCTTTGGAGCGACGTGCGCGGTAGCACTGACTGGGTAGGCTAATGATGGGCCAGCAGTTCCCGTGTCGTGCGGGTATGCAACCCCGAGTGCAACTAGGCGTTAAAAATGGCAAAGAAATCCAGTAACGAGCATAGGGTGTTGATAAGGCAGTCGCCGCTCGTCATATTCTATCACCGTAATGGAGGATACCGGAAGCTGAATGTTGTTACATGTAAACGAGACAAATCATGTGAAGGTTTTATTTTTGTGGTG
>JADBJO010000981.1:87500-100000 GCA_016801955.1 Conus betulinus | reverse complement strand
TGGAGCACTTACACACACACACACACACACACACACACACACACACACACACACACACACACACACACACACACACACACACATCTCTATATCTATATGTCTATCTACCTTTACAATTGCTTGTCATGCTGACTGAGATATGTGGGTTTCATTAACTGGAGGAGGATTTCTTCTCAAGAGCCTTTCCCCTGGTTAAAAGTCTGTCTTTTAAAGTTAACTATTTCAACTAGAAAGGATCTTGATGCCTGCTCCACCCATTGTTTGGATATTACCGACTTCCGGGCCAGGGGTTTCCTGTATTTGCTCTTTCTCCATCAATATGTGAGCCATTCAAGCGCGTGGAATAGTGTGTATAACGTTTTGTGATCTTTTTTTTAAAAAAACTACTTATAATCTCAGCATATCTTTATTCCCCAATTACTGTCCGCCATCGGCGCTGTCTTTTACTTTTCAACTATTATATTTTGAGGCAAATTGTGTCTGCTATGCTTCATTTTGAATTCTTATTTTTCCCTTCACTTGGTGATCTCTTTTGAGACATCTTTCAAATATGCAGCAGGATGTGCTTGATTTTCAAATTTCCTTTTTTTTTTTTCCTTTTTTTTTTTTTTTGAAGTGCTTCTCGTCAGCAGGTATCAAGGGGCGATTAGCAGCTCTGATGAGTTCTTAATGGAGTGTAACAGCTGTCACTTGTTTTCTTGCTGCCTTACACTTTAGAGGAATTATAAAGAAAAAAAAATACTGAACACACACTGGAGGTTTACTTTTTTAAGGCCCTTTCCACGTAAGTCTTCTTTTAAAGTGAACTGTTTCAATTGGGACCGATTTGTATGGTAGCTCCATTCTCTTTAAGTAGTTTAAAGGCACCAGGCCAAAATAATCGTTATCATTTCCATTTTTGCGTGCGCTGTACCAGCCTATGAGCCCGTCAGGCAGTGTGGAGCGGCTCTCAATAAACTGGTCAAAGAAAAAAGAAAAGAAAAGAAACGCATGTTTTGGTTTCCTGTATGGATGGAGTGCATGCTTCTGAACAATATCGTATAAACATTGGCAATGGAAATAATTTGTAAGGATTGGACTTCGTCGCAGTTTGTCGTTAAATGACTGGGTTTGAACAGCTCAGTAACGGAAGTCAGTAGGTTTGAATGTGGATATCACCGGCTGATAGTGTTCAAGTTACATTCAAACAATTTGCGATGGAAAGACCAATATCAGCAACTTCATTGACACTTTCTTTGACATTCTTTCAGAAAACATCTGAAGTAGTCGACACTCTTCGTTTTTCTCAGAATAATGTGCAGCCAGGATAAAATCAAATATCACACACTGCAGTTGTGTCACAGTTTCGTCTGATTGAAAGAGGTTTGCAGTGCTGAGGATGAGGTTTAGAAAAAAAAATACTACGTGTACAAAAAGCAATATTACACTGAAAAAAAATGAAAAAAAAAAAAACCCAACAACGTTGCAACACATGATGTGGTACAGAGTCACTCCATGTTAGGCCAAAAATGGATCGTTTAAGAGCACCTAAGCTGAGAAAGAGTTCTCGTCTATAAGCAGCTTAAGATGAGAAAGAATTCGGTATCCATCTACACAACTTCACTGATGGGAGGGGAGGGATTACCACAGACAGCTATTGACAACATCAGCTGTGCAATCTTAGTCATACACAGTGCAGTGTGTACTTGGGGAAAGCAGCGCACAGTAAAAGAAAACAAAAACAAGAACAGTGTATTTAAGTTATGCATTATTCGCTTGTTAAAAAGAACCCCCGGATGTAACGTTTTAGACTTTGCAAAATTCCCCATCGACAAAACAGAATTTCCTTGTATAGCCAACCATGTCATTAGATATAACAGACCCAAAACAAAAGCCGTCGAGATTGGGGTAGTGAGCAAGCACATTCATTGTACCACTAAGCTGACCAAAATGGCTACCTGGGAAAACTGGGAATTCGAAGAGTGACGTAGAAATGTGGTGGTGCTTTTCCCAACAGGAAATAATTATCGTACTCCCATCAGAAAAAAAGAACAGAGAAAATTCGTGGTACAAATATTCCTGTTTGTTTCTTTTTTCTTATACAACAGGATGCAATACTACCGTGTAGACCTCAACTTGTATAGACTAAACTGCTGCACATTAAATGTCAGTTGTTCCAAAGCACATTTCTTTTTCCATTCGTGCGCGTCTCAAGTTCTGACAAACGTGTTTTGGCAAACTTGGCTTGTAAATCTTCAAATGAAGACATTTACAGGTAGTCTCGCTTTAGCGTGTTCTATTCCGCCCACTCACCCACCCCTCTCCTCCTTCCCAGTTCCTCAGCGCCTTTCTATTTTCCAGTTTTAGCCACATTGACTTATGGACGTATTTCACGAAATTCTAAATGGCTGTGTCTGACCTTATGCTGCAATCCTGTGGGGGAACTTGAGGGAGATAGTTGAGGAAAGGGAGGAAGGGGGGGGGGGGGGTGTACAACAGGGTGAAGGGAGATACCCAGATATAGGACGGAACTGAAAGATGTTCAGCATTGTTGGATTTCAGCTTTCCCGGTCACGAACCTCCAAGCCTGCACTTCCCTTTGGTCGCGTGCCGTTTGAAAAATGTGACGGGGACTGTGGGACTCCTGGTGCTGGCAGGGAATGAATGTGCCGTGAGAACATGACCTGACTTCCCGTGCTTCACAGCCTTCAGGGGCAGGATTATGACATGTCCAGAACACCCCTCTCCTCCTACATCCAGCCACGCGGCCCAGTCACCCTCTCTCTGTCTGTCTGTCTGTCTCTCCCCCCCCTCCTCCTCTCTCCCCTTCCCTCTCTCTTTTCCACTTCATACATGTGTGTGTGTGTGTGTGTGTGTGTGTGTGTGTGTGTGTGTGTGTGTGTGTGTGTGTGTGTGTGTGTCAGCGCACTCGCGCTTACGCATACTTGTATGCGCGCGCGCGCGTGTATGTGTGTGTGTGTGTGTGTGTGTGTGTGTGTGTGTGTGTGTGTGTGTGTGTGTGTGTGTGTGCATATGTATGTGTGTGTGTGTGTGTGCATGCGTGAGAGAGAGACTGAGTGAGTGCTGTGTGTGTATGTGTGTGCGTGCGCGCGCGCACGTGTGTGTGTGTGTGTGTGCGCGCGCGCGCGCGTATGTGTGTGTGTGTGTGTGTGTGTGTGTGTGTGTGTGTGTGTGTGTGTGTGTGCCTAAGTCGCTCATACATGCACCAGTTTACAAGCGTCTCCGATATAAGGTGGACTGTCGGTGCAAGGTGTAAGCACAATCAAAAAACGATTCACCCTTAAAGAAACCGTCGGCAAAGAAGGAGGAGTACGTGATGAGGGGGGGGGGGGGGGGGGTGGGGGGGGGGGGTGGCATGGGGTGGGGGTAAAAAGCTCTTTCCAGACTGAAAGAAGTTAATAAATTCTAAGCCTGAAACAACATGGCTTTGTTTCTCAAAGACTTCAACGCATCACACAACGCTAACTTTCAGCCCTTTGAATGTTGTATATTCTGGTGGACAGAGAGAGAAAGGAAACCGTTTGATAGTCGTGGTGCAAAAAAGGTGGGAAAGGTTTTTCTAAAGTGACTCAGACTGCCCCGCTGCAGTGGCCCAAGAGTGTCTATGCCTGTTTGTTATGAGACACATGTGTGTGCGCCATGCTGAGTCACGGAGTCCAAGCAGGGTAAAGGGGCAAGAAGGAGAATTCGAATTCGAAAAGATAAGTGATTGCTCGTTCTTCGATTTCACTGTCCTGAATTTTGTTTATCTTACCCCTGAAGAAGACCTAAGAGGTCGAAACGCGTCGTAGTTTGTCTTGTAATTTGTTTGTCCATGTCAACCGGCGGAGTTACTGAAAATTCCTTTTATAATTGGTTTCAATTTCTGACGGCGGTCACCCCACTTTGAAACTCACTGCTATTTTGTCTGCACATCTCATCTCTGCCCAGTACGGAATTAGTCTCTTGACAATGCTTTTTCCTTTGGCATTTCCTTGAGCTATAATTATAGTAACTTGTGTCTGTTTTATGGGAGGATCGGAGGGAGGTGAGGGTGAGGATCGAGGAAATGTTTCTGAATGTGTGGTTGTTGGGTTGGTTTTGTTTTTGTTTTTGAATGGCGAAAGGACAGTCACATGTAGTTGCTGTTGCACGATATTGCGCTTGATGAACATTATTCATTTCTATGACTATTCTGCATTTCTGTATATATATACAGAGAGAGAGAGAGAGAGAGAGAGAGAGAGAGAGAGAGAGAGAGAGAGAGAGAGAGAGAGAGAGAGAGAGAATACGTTGTGTCTGAACACCCCTAACTGTGCTTGCTTACAAGAATTTCAGTTTGACCTCCATGCCCCATACTTACAAAGAGCTCATCAGAGATTTTAAAAACAAAAACCAAAAAGTCAAGAAGAAAGAGAAATAATAATTTCAAGGTGGTACAAAGAAGCAGGCGAAGTAATAACTCACCGAAACGAATACTGCAAGAACAGATATTTCTGTGTAAAAAAATCACCACAGTGAACCTGCAGTTGTAGGAGATGTTAAAGAATCAGTAAATCAGTTATATGTAACGAAACATACCCACGACTTGGCAAAAGCGAAGTGTGTGTGTGTGTGTGTGTGTGTGTGTGTGTGTGTGTGTGTGTGTGTGTGCGTGCGTGCGTGCGTGCGCGCGCGCGCGTGCGTGCGTGCGTGCGTGCGTGCGTGTGTGTGTATGTGTGTGTGTGTGTTATCTGTGTGTCTGTGTGTGTCTAAGACAGAAAAAAATGGCAATAAACAAACAAATTAGTCCAAAAAGAATACAAGCAATTGACTTAAGAACATGATCACACCTACCCAAAACACTTGGTTCAAAGAAAAAAAAAGTTCATCGACCCCAACATGATCTGTCTCATTTGCATGAAACAACGCTCAACTTCCAGCAGCCTTTCCACCAGCCATTAATGCGATAGAAGTTGACAGAAGGCCAGCGGATTATCACCATTGTGTGCTCGTTACTAGATTCCTCCACCATTTTCCCCCCTGTTTAATGGCACTTTGTGTTGCCTGCTCTCATGACACGGGGAAACGGCAGGGCACGTTGTCCCATAAATAAAACCTACCCAGGCCACGCTGCAGCACTCGTTTGTGCCAGTCTGAGAACCAGCCTGTCTTATCTAATTGATAAACTGCTGAGGACTTCTGTCTGTGGCGTCAAGCCAGTAAGGTCGTATGGAGTTTCACACCTTTCAGAAAGTTCAGTGCGCTCGTTGAGTGTCATGTCATGTGCACCTTTATTTCTGCGGTCTATTTTAACTGCAGTTTTTTGATGCATTTACTGTCATGTTAATTCCATACCAGCCATTTACGTATAAGGAAGAAATTACGAATTTAGCACGTATATACTGACTCAAACATGCAACAGGAGGAAGTGTAGTTTCAGTATGCAAACATGTCACCTACGTACAGTATGTTTGGGCAATGGTCTGTGTGCTTGGTGGTGCAGTGAGTGATAGGGATGGGAGAATGTTTGAGGGAGACAGCAACTGGTGCAGCGCCATGATGGTGAAAGGGGTAACTAAGCTGTGGCACTGGAGAGATGAATCAGAGTATAGGTGCAAATGGGCAGCACATGCACACACACACACACACACACACACACACACACACACACACACACACACACACACACATACATACACACATACACACACATACATACATATACACACATACACATACATACATACACACACACACATACACACACGTACATACATACACACATACACGCACACACACACACACACACACACACACACACACACACACACACACACACACACACACACACACACACACATGCACGCACGCACGCACGCACGCATGCACTCAACCCCTCCCCCCTACACACACACACACACACACACACACACACACACACACACACACACACACACACACACACACACACATGAACTCACTCTAAACTGGAAGGGGGAAGAATGAGCTAACGAAACATTTTGACAGATTAACAACACACAGAACCTTGATCACCAGCAAAAAATACTTGCTTTCTCTCATGTAAGAGAAGACATGTCTCACACCCAGAGACGTGGTTTCTCTCATTAGCAGGAAGCACGCACCAAATTCCCAACAGCCTGCTCGCCACAATCAGCTCGATAAAAAAGTGACCGCGGTGGTGTGGGAGGGAGGGGGAGGGGGTGGGTGGCGAGAATGAGTTATCAATAACGGCATCTTTACCCAGTTCCTCAGCCATTTTCTCCCATTGAATGGTGCTCAGGTTGCATGCCTTCAGGGCTTCTTTGCAATGCCGGTCCTTGAGTGAGTCACCCCAGTCATATCAGCAGCGTGCATTGCTGCTCGTAAAGCAACCAAGCTCTGTCTGTTGGGATTCCAGACCTGGTTGAGCTTTTTTGGCTGCCACTGTGTCAAGGTAGTTCCGTGTGTTGTGGGTGAGTGAAAGCAGAAAAAGCCTAAAATCTGTCGGAAAATAAAGGGATGCCATGTGGTATATATAGCTCAGGTGACTGTGGAAGAAGCTGTGCTAGGGTTGAAGGATGGGGTGGTGAAGGTAGGTGAACTTGTGTGAAAACAGGTGGAAGGTTAGTACAGGGGTAACTGGAGATAGACTGGAGAAGTCAAGCAATACGTTTGAATGTGTATGTGCCAAACACACACACACGTATACATGCACGCATGCACGTACGCAAACACGCGCATATGCACGCACGTACGCATGCATACACACAGACACACACATGAACTCACACCTAACTGGACAGGGTAAAACTCAGCAAATGAAACATTTTAACAGATTAGTAACACACAGAACCTTGATCACCAGCAGAAAATGCTTGTTTGCTCTCATGTAAACACACACACACACACACACACACACACACACACACACACACACACACACACACACACACACACACACACACACACACACACACACACACACACACACATGAACTCACTCTAAACTGGAAGGGGGAAGAATGAGCTAACGAAACATTTTGACAGATTACAAACACACAGAACCTTGATCACCAGCAAAAAATACTTGCTTTCTCTCATGTAAGAGAAGACATGTCTCACACCCAGAGACGTGGTTTCTCTCATTAGCAGGAAGCACGCACCAAATTCCAAACAGCCTGCTCGCCACAATCAGCGCGATAAAAAAAAGTGACCGCGGAGGTGTGGGAGGAAGGGCGGGGGGGGGGGGGGGGGGGGGGGGGGGGGGGGGGGGGGGGGGCGAAAATGAAAATGAGTTATCAATAATTGCTTCCTTCTCCAGTTCCTCGGCCATTTTCTCCCATTGAATGGTGCTCAGGTTGCATGCCTTCAGGGCTTCTTTGCAATGCCGGTCCTTGAGTGAGTCACCCCAGTCATATCAGCAGCGTGCATTGCTGGGCCGTAAAGCAACCAAGCTCTGTCTGTTGGGATTCCAGACCTGGTTGAGCTTTTTTGGCTGCCTCTGTGTCAAGGTAGTTCCGTGTGTTGTGGGTGAGTGAAAGCAGAAAAAAGCCTAAAATCTGTCGGAAAATAAAGGGATGCCATGTGGTATATAGCTCAGTTGACTGTGGAAGAAGCTGTGCTAGGGTTGAAGGATGGGGTGGTGAAGGTAGGTGAACTTGTGTGGAAACAGGTGGAAGGTTAGTACAGGGGTAACTGGAGACATACCGGAGAAGTCCAGCAGGACGTGTCAATGTGTGTGCACTAACACACACACACACACACACACACACACACACACACACACACACACACACACACACACACACACAACACACACACCACCACCACCACCACCACCACCACCACCACCACCACCACCACCATACATGACCATGCACTGAACTGTAAGGGATAAAAACTTTAGCAAATGAAACATTTTGACAGATTAGTAACACACACAACTTTGAAAACCAGCACAAAATACTTGTTTTCTCTTATGAAGAGAACGCACGTCTCAGAACCCCCAAAGACCTGGTTTCTCTCATCAGCAGGAAACAAACAGCAAATTCCTATGAGCTGTCTCGCCACAATCACATTGATAGGAAGTGACAGGGGACTGCGGAGGTTGCGGGAGGGAGGGAGGGAGGGAGGGGTGGCTAGAATGAATGATCAATATTGTTTCTTTGCCCAGGTTCCTCGGCCACTTTCCCCCCATTTCATGGTGCTCAGACTGATGCCTTCAGGGCTTGTTCTCTACGCTGGTCCTTGAGTGAATCACCCCAGCCACAGCAGTGGCGTGCATCGCTGGACCGTAAAGCAACCACTCTGTCTGCTGGGATTCCAGACCTGGTTGAGCTTTTCTTTTGCCTACCTCTGTGTCCAGGTAGTTCCGTGTGTTGTGGGTGAGCGAGAGCAGAAAAGGCCTAAGATCTGTTGGAAAGGAAAGGGAGGTCATACGTCATGTTATGGATGGCCCACCTGACTGTAAATGCTGTACTAGGGTGGTATTGTAGGCGGGAGAGATCAGAAAGAATCGTGAAAACAGGCGAAAGGGTGAGTTTAAGGGTAACTGGAGAAAGACCTGAGAAATCAACCAGGACCTGTGAATGTAACACATGCACACACACACACACACACACACACACACACACACACACACACACACACACACACACACACACACACACACACACACACGTGCGCACGACATACACACACGTGCGCATGCACACAGACCACACACAGACACACACACACACACACACACACACACACACACACACACACACACACACACACACACACACACGCACGCACGCACGCACATGCACACACTTACAGAGAGACGGCGAGAGAGAGATAGAGAGAGAGAGAGAGGGGGGGGGGGAGGGAGGGGAACAATTATTGCATACTTTCATTATTATTTTTCCTGAAATGTCGTGATCAGTAGAAACAAAACATATCTGTTGAAA
The DNA here is from genome assembly GCA_016801955.1 of Conus betulinus. Lineage (NCBI taxonomy): Eukaryota > Metazoa > Mollusca > Gastropoda > Neogastropoda > Conidae > Conus > Conus betulinus. The sequence continues at coordinate 91,085 of JADBJO010000981.1, read as the reverse complement.
TTATCGATGGAGAGAGAGAGAGAGAGAGAGAGAGAGAGAGAGAGAGAGAGAGAGAGAGAGAGAGAGAGAGAGAGAGCGAAGCGAGAGAGAGAGACAGAGACAGATACAGAGAGAGAAGGCAGACAGAGAGACAGACAGAGAAAGATAACGAGACAGACACACAGAAAGAGAGAGGGAGTCACACACACACACACACACACACACACACACACACACACACACACACACACACACACACACACACACACACACACAGAGAGAGAGAGAGAGGGGCACTTAGTAAAAGAGGAGGGGGTAGGGAGATGGGAACGGTAACACGTAATTGAACACCGTATGGAAGAAAGACAATGAGAAGTCTTTTCTGCTATGATCATGTTTAGTTGGCTTCATTGGTAAGGTAGATCAGGAAGTCAAACTAATGTCCGATTTGATGTCTATTTTTTACTGTTTTTTTTTTTCGTTTCGTTCTTTGTAAAATGAAAAATCAGTGCTTGACAGTTATTTGATGAAAAAGTAACTGCTGTAAAATTTTGCCATAGCCGACAGATTCCATTGAAGGATTTCCTTCTGTCTCGTTAAAGTGAGAAAAGAAGGGAACAAAAAAAAAATTTGAGAGACGTCCAACCCAATACAAAACAGAGCCAGAGGAAAAAGACACAAAATCCTGAGAACCAACAATAAAGAAACCACAACAGAAATCAGAAAGAAACACTGATGAAAGATTGAAGCATCACAAATAACGCAGAGGACGTTTATTGAAAACGTACATGAAACATCAAAATCCCATGTTCAAACACACGGTTTCTCTCATTGGCATGAAACGACGACGCCCAGCTCTGGCCACCATTTGCGTGCGTGAGAGAAGGTGATGGCAGGCGAAAGAGTGATCAGTGTTGTGTTTCCCTTACAGGATTCCTCGGCCTGTTTCTTCTGATTAATCGGTGTTCAGAGCTCGTGCCCTCAGAACATGGGAACTGCAGGCTCGTCATAACTCTCCCCAGTCAGCCTTGCTGTTTGCATTGCTGCACGATGATATCTCGGTTCAGATCGGGAAGGGGGTGCGGTTAAGACTTCTTACGCGCTGTGCCAAGCCAGTTTGCTTCTTCTGTGTGAGCGTGAGGAGGAAGAACTCTCGGCAACGAGGAAAGGGTTTGCGGTGGAGTCACGTTGATACTGACCCAGCCCACCAGGGAAGCCACATCATGGCTGAAGGATGGACGTGGATGGAATGGTGATAGTTGGATGCTTAAAAATGGAGGCAGAACAGGGGGAAAAAAAAAAACAAGTAAAGGAAAGAGGAGAAAGGCTGGAAAAGGCAATGTGTGTGGCTGCATGCTTAACACTTGCTTTTTTTCATGTAACGGAATTAATTATGTACATTTTCGTTGTTTTCGAATACGTTTTTTCATATAATGTTCATAGGGGCAAACACACGCAATCTAATACCAGTCTCCTTTTACCGTCTTTTTTTCCTTCACCTTAGGAGCTTGCATACCTTTTATCTGATTTTTTTTTTAATCTAAAACACATTCGCTGCCCAGTTGAATATCCTCACATTCCTATTCCTTGCCACAAAGGGAAGATGACAAACCATGCCTCAAACTGAACAAAAAATTATACCGGAAACGTTATCAGCTTACTTAAACGATGACGTTATGCATGTAGTGCTAAAAAGAACTCTTCCGTTCAATACCCATCAAATGGGACAATAACACTGACAGGACGGGTTGTCCAGGCCTTGAGTGGTTTCCCCTTCGTTAATTATCCAACATGTTCATTACTGGTTGCTCTATGGTTTCAATTACGCCAATTGCGACGTTGGAAAAAGAGAGAGAGAGAGTTGAGAGAGAGAGAGAGAGAGAGAGAGAGAGAGAGAGAGAGAGAGAGAGAGAGAGAGAGAGAGATGAGGAGAGAGAGAGAGAGAGAGAGAGAGAGAGAGAGAGAGAGAGAGAGAGAGAGAGAGAGAAAAGCCAATGGACTAGCGTTCTAAGGTTTGTCGAGCTGATCAGAGGTCGAAGAGAATCAGGCCTTTTGGGGATACCTTCTCTTCCGCTACATGAAGGACGATAATTACCCATTTCCTTATCGTCTGTGGCACCGTAAAAATGGATGGTGGGCGATGCATCTGACCCGACATCTCAAACGTCACTTTTAAATGTCACATCAGCGAGATCGGTGTCACCGTAAAACGCTTTGTACAACTTTATAACTTTCTTATGTTTATCAGACATGAACGGAGGATGACCTAAAGCTAATTGTATGCCTAGTGTTACAAGATGCGAGAAAGAATCTATGATTGAAAAAAATATTGTTAGACTGTTTGTGGAGTGGACTTTATCTTCAGACAGACAACAGAACATATTTACAAGAGTCTTTTCAAGGTTTGTACCTCTTGTTGAAGAAAGATAATTTTCAGACTGTTTTTTGGAGTGAACAAGTTTATCTTCAGACAGCAGAAAATGTTTAAAAGAGACTTTTTAAGGTTTCTACCCCTCACATACCAGTAAGCACGTGCTTCATGCGTGGTTCTTATCCAGACACTTAGATATTGAATTCATAAGCAAAGCAAAGGAGTAAAACGAGCTGTGACTATGAATTAATCGGCTGTACTGTATGTCAATCTAGATAGGAGAGGGAAAGGGAAAAGTGGGGGGGTGGGGGATCCATGTGTTTGGGAACCCCCTTCCTCCCAGCTCCCACCCATCCCCTCGTGCCCCCAAACCCAACCTCGCATTCCCACCGCGCGAGGCTTAAAAAATCTTAAAGCGCTCAGAAGCGCATCCTGGAAGAGACAAAAATATATTCAAATTGACTAAAAGAAAATAAATCATGAAAAATAGCATGATGGCACCAGTTTGCATACCTTCCGACTCTTCCCCCAGCTCCCGTCCTCCACCCCACCTTAACCCTCTTCCCATATCTCTGGCCAGTTGTCCTCTCCATCTTCCACTAAAAGATGAACATGAGGTTTCTCTAACTTGCAAATAAATGAAAAACGAAAAAGACTGAGATGGAAGCGAAAAAGCTGACAGAGGGAAAACCAAAGTTATGAAAATAAAACAGACAGGTAATTAGAAGTAGAAAAAAAATTAAGCATAAGTCGCTAATATTATATTAAAAAAAAAAAGAACAAAACACTTTCAGGTCCCAACTTGTGACTTTGCTCATTTGCACCAATAGAACACGCAAGATCTGGGGGCCTTCCTGTCAGCATACATCCATACATGTCATGGGAAATATGGGAATGAGTTATCAACATTGTAATAGGATTTCTTGGCCATTTCCCTGAGCGCAGATACTGGTATGCATACCTCAGAACACAGATAGACACTCTTTTTCCCACAGATATGAAGTATTTGGCTGCAAAATACAAGCATAACTGTGGCTGGTCTGACTCGACTGGTACTTTGGTTGACCATTTAGGCAGCTTTGAATTGCTTCTTCATTTTGCCAGCTGTGGTCTGCTTGAAGATGTTGCCAGTTATTTTATACTCATCAGTGCAAACAGTTTTTGGATAGGATTGTGTCAGTCCAGCTGGGTAATGTTAGTATATGTTAGTATATGACTGAGCGAAAGGAGTGAAA
>JADBJO010000981.1:80000-82500 GCA_016801955.1 Conus betulinus | reverse complement strand
AATAGTGAAAAAAGAAAAATCTTGCAATTTGATATTGAGATTTTGCTGGTACTGCTTCTTTTTCCCCCGTAGTTTCGCATTCAGACAATGAACAGCATAAAGAACTTTGCAAACATATCTAAATATTTCTTTTTAATGAATAAAAGAAAAAACAGCTGAGTTAGAGGAGTAAGGCTACAATAACTCAAAAAATGAGGAATTCCAGACCAAAAAAAAATGACACATTAGAAAACAAACAAAACCAAAACGACTCGGATCAGTTACGTAATTGAAACACACCCATTCGGTCATCTGTCGTGGTGTCACGATTCAGCGCTGCAGTCTTCAATATACATTTGAATATTAAACAACAATCATGAACTGGTTCCATATCATATGAATAAAGGCTGTGTTTTTAACAGTTTAAAAAGCAATGCTTTAAATGATGACCACAATGTTGACATTAGGGTATCTATGTGTCTCTTTCACATTTGTATGTAAGGAAAGTTTCCCCCAAAGCAATATTCTGTCAACGACCTCATCTGATAAGAAATAAGATTGAAGTCCAAAAGAGACGGATGGGCCTGCAGTCGAATGGACCCTCTGTGTCTATCCGGCAGTAAAATGGGTACCTGATTCTGTTCAGGGAAGGTTAAAGGCGGCGGAAGGAGAGAGGTAGGCTCCTCTTCTATCAGGCCGTGTTCTAGACACGGGGAACCTTGGACACTTCTTTGCCCCTACGGCCGATAAGGTCACGGGATCTTTAACTTTTAACCAAGCAAGACTGAACTCACTCAGGTGCAGGAGCAAAACGTTAGTACAGTGTTCAGCAACTGCCTCCTGGATGGCCTTTGTGTTTTTTTTTTTTGAAGGCGATGGGAACGACAGAGAGAGAGAGAGAGAGAGAGAGAGAGAGAGAGAGAGAGAGAGAGAGAGAGAGGTCGAAATATGTGAGTTGCTTGTAAACACGAAGGTCGAAAACGACGTTTTCAATATCTTTAAAATGCGCCCTTCAAGATTTACAAAAGCAAGGTACTCAATAATTCCTTTAAGATTTTCTTTTCAGTTTCAAATGCTTCAGCCCCCAAACATAACTGTCAATGCAGCTGTCTTCTTTCATGGAGTTTTTTTGCTGAAAATTTGTGCGCAGAAGGCATTCGTCATTTTACATACATTTCATTTCAGGAGCGCTTATTTACTGTAGACAGTGCAGAAGGAAAGGTAGCACTGGTACTGCAGGGAAATGATTCTGGCGGTACGATGAGTAAACGGCATGCGTTGCATCCCTGCCACTCCTGCCGGAAAGCCTTTGTTCAGCTGTAGCGTTCTTTGGTGATAATAAAACTGTAGAATAAATACCAGGCAAATAGGGAACGCGGAAGTAAATGTGTTGTTGTATGGCGATTGTTGGCTGTCAAAAAAGCAGAGAACATTTGTACGAGGATCCATTCAGACAAAAAAAAAAAACTGTTTACATGTCATTAATAGCGCGCCGCAAAAAAAAAAAAAAAAAAAAAAAAAAAGAAAAAAAAAAAAAAGTGTAGACAAACAAATCACAAGACAAAACACGACGCGTTTCGACGCGTTGAATTTAACGCCCGTCTGGCGCTGAAGTGGATGAAGATAAGTGGTTGCTCGTTCATTTTCGTTGTCCTGAGTGTTGTGTATCTTGCTGAAGAAGACCTAAGAGGTCGAAACGAGTCGTGTTTTGTCTTGTGATTCGTTTGTGTAAGTCTTCTTTTTGTGTGTGGTATCAGTTACATTTAAAAGTTGTTTAGATTTCCGCCCCTGCAGTCGCCTTACTTTGCAGCTAAAAAGAAGAAGCTTAAAAGAGTGTTTTGAAATGTCACATGTCAAATATAATCTTTTTATTGGTGTTGACGGATTAGAAGGGAGATGGGATTTATCATTCTTTTGATCAATTGGTTGTTTTTTAAGTGATAGCAGATTAGAATGGAGATCGTATTTATTGCTGTTGTGATCAGTATTCCTCCTGATTGTTTTTAAGTGATAGCAGATTAGAATGGAGATTGTATTTATTGCTGTTGTGATCAGCATTCCTCCTGATTGTTTTTTTAGTGATAGCAGATTAGAATGGAGATTGTATTTATTGCTGTTGTGATCAGTATTCCTCCTGATTGTTTTTTAGTGATTGCAGATTAGAATGGAGATTGTATTTATTGCTGTTGTGATCAGTATGCCTCCTGACTGTTTTTAAGTGATAGCAGATTAGAATGGAGATTGTACTGATTGCTGTTGTGATCAACATTCCTCCTGATCTTCCGTTCCAGGACAGAAAAAGCAACATAGAACAGTTCACTGAGAACAGCGCACTGGTCGCTGTTATGTGGTTTCAGCACGTGAGAGTGCGCGCATTCACACACACACACACGCACACACACATGCGCGCGCGCGCGCGCGCGCGCGCGCGCGCATGCACACATGCACGCACACACATGCACACTCAGACACACACACACGCGCGCGCACACACACACACACACACACACACACACACACA
>JADBJO010000981.1:50000-55000 GCA_016801955.1 Conus betulinus | reverse complement strand
TTTATCCAGTGCTAAATCCACTTGTCTTTTAGAGTATCCTGTATTTGCAGAATTGAATATTGTTCTGAGCGGTAGTGGTGTCATAGCCCTTTTCAACCCTCCAGTGCAAACACCATAAAGACAATATGAATCGTGTTATAATAGATAAAAACATTTTGCTGCGGGCAAAGCATGAAGTCACCAATAGTTTATATTCTTTTAGGCCAGACTTACCATCACCACCACCACCCACTACTACCACCACCACCACTACTACCACCACCAACAGCAACAACAAGGGCGAACCAAAATCAACACTATCTGAGAAACCGGGTTACACAAACACAAAGAATATATTTCTGGGTATATATCCTCAATATTGTTCAGATTTGTCGATGCATCTTTGCAATGTTTTTGAACAATGATACTAATACCTCCTATACAGATTCCAATGCAGTAATGTCACTTCGGAATATACAGAAAATAGCAGGAAGAAAGAAAGAAGAGCAACCAAACACTAAAGGAATGAAGGCAAACATAAAGGGACAGGAAAAAAGAGAAACAGAAAGAAGAAAGAAATGAGAGATGTGGAAAGGGGAGCAGGGGAGGGATGGAAAGAGAGCGACAGATAAGAAGACACTGTAATTTCAGCTGCATTAAAAAGACACTCGGTTTAGTCGATGTATACGCCGCACCACCTCTGTTGAGCCCTATGGCCACGATACAAAGTTAAATGAAATGGTCAGTAAATAAATTAATAAGGAAAGGGATGGAAAGGCTCCCAGTTGAGATTCAGCAGAGACCCAGATTAAGCAGTAAACCAACATGCTGACCAAGCCGGGGAGGTGGAGGGGGAATGAGCTGAAAGACAAAGACAGGAGAAGGAGGAGAGAGAGAGAGAGAGAACGAAAAGATCAGTGATCATTATCCCAGTCACAACAGCATTCCCACAGTCACAGCTACTAACACGTGACCTCTTTGTCCTTTGGCATGCCAGCCCTGTAACGGAGAGGCAGAATCGATAGCAGACAGGTTCTGTTCATCTCCCTGAGCTTTGTCAGCCCTCACGGAGGAGCTGTCATTCTTGTTGTAACAGTTGCAACCTCCCAGACCCGCCTTCAGACCATCCCTAATTCAGACATGCTTCATGTGTGTTCTGCTTGGTTACTCGCTTGTTTGTTGTTGTTGTTTTTTTTTGGGTGGTGGTGATTCTATGTGTTGCTGCTGCTTTTAAACAATGTTAAATAACTGGAAACAAGTAGGGGATTCTCAACATTTTTAGGGTAAAAGACTGTGACGAAATGAAAATTGAACGTACCTGTCTGTCACTTCCACCCATGTCTTTCATGCCAGCAGAACGTCTTCAGCTGAAATAAGGCATATGTATTCATCTTCGACTGAATTTGGTCAAGGCGAGAGTGTATATGAACATTAATCCGAGTATTAAAGGATGGAACTATGAGGGAGTAGGTGAGCAACAAATAGAGTTAAATATCCACAAGTTTTGAAAAAAAAATTACGTTAAGAAAATCCAAGTTTAAAACACTGGACCACTGGCACTGGCTGGGATTTTATGAAAGTAATTTTTAATCCGTGTGATTCTTTTTATTGCCAGTTATTATTCCACCCTGGCCTCACATCTTAACTCCCTCCTCCTGGCCCACTTACGCTGAATCTTTTACGTTTCCGTTTTTGAATTTTAGTCAAAATTCAATGTTCTTTCGCAATTCTTAGTTTCCTGTTCACTGACTGCTTTTTTTTTAATAGTTATTGAATGGAGGAGGATCTGTTCCATTTTGAAGCGTTTTGTTTTGGGCTTACATGGAAGTGTTTCTCATCAGCAGCTAACCGGGATCCAGCAGCCAGCCTGATGATTTCCCCACAAGGCGAAACAGCTGTCACATGCTGGTCTTGCTGATGTCCCCTTGTGGAGGAAAAATAAAACTAACAGAGCACACACTGGAGGATCACTGCTCATGCTCCTTGGCCGTTTAACGCAAATCTGTAATTCAATATGACGTATTTCTACTGGGGGGGCGTTGATGTCCGCTTCATTCCTTGTCTGGAAATATATAGCATCTGAGACCAGGGTTTAGTATCCTCCCTCTCTCTCTCTCTCTCTCTCTCTCTCTCTCTCTCTCTCTCTCTCTCTCTCTCTCTCTCTCTCTCTCTCTCTCTCTCTTTCTGCCTGTCTCTCTCTCTTTGCCTGTCTCTCTCTCATTCTCTCTCTCTCTCTGTCTGTCTGTGTCCATCTGTCTGTCTTTCTGTCTGTCTGTCTCTCTCTTGCTCTCTCTCTCTCTCTCTCTCACTCTTTGTTTCTCTCTCAATCAATAAATGTCGGATTAATTAATTAATCAGTTCCTTTCAGTGTTGAACTTTGATGTGGTGGCTGTGATAGTGATTATGCCGAGGATGGTGGCGATCAGGTGTATTCCCTCACTATGCACAGATCACATAGACCAGGAAGACACTCGTCGATCGATCTCCAACCAACTGATGAAACTCGCGCACTTGTCGACCTTGCGTGGCATTTCGATTTGGGGTCACTTACTCCGTGCTGTTCTTATCCTCCAGTATGGCATTGTATCGTGCCGTATTGTCATGTGGGATTTCGCTTTCTTGTCTTCACAGTTATTTCGGTTCACCACTGACAGCATAAACACGCATGTATGGCGCATGCCAACACAAACACTGGCCCACGCACACGCGCCCAGCATCACGAACACATCACACGCGCGCGCGCACGCGCGCGCGCGCGCGCGCACACACACACACACACACACACACACACACACACACACACACACACACACCACACACACTCTCTCTCTCTCTCTCTCTCTCTCTCTCTCTCTCTCTCTCTCTCTCTCTCTCTCTGTGTTTCTCTCTCTCTCTTTCTCTCTCTCTCTCTCTCTCTCTCTCTCTCTCTCTCTCTCTCTCTCTCTTCTCTCTCTCTCTCTCACACACACACACACACACACACACACACACACACACACACACACACACACATACGCACACACACGTGCATGCGCGGGGCTCGCTCGATCGGACACACACACACACACACACACACACACACACACACACACACACACACACACACACACACACACAGACGCATGCACGCACACACACGCAGGCACGCACACACACACACACACACACACACACACACACACACACACACACACACACACACACACACACACACACACACACACACGAGCGCCCGATCGCTCGCTTTGGACACACAAACATACACACACGCGCGCGCGCACATACAGGTGCGCCCGCGCACACACTCGCACACACACACACACACACACACACACACACACACACACACACACACACACACACACACACTACCCTACCCTAGGTAGTGGCCAAATCAAAACGATTATATTGGTCATCTTTCTGCGCTGAACAAGTCTCTCATTATAAAGATTTTCAGAAAGTATGGAGAAAATTTAGAGATGTGAAACAAGGAATTAATCTTCCTCGGTATCCTGTTAAACTGGAAAATAATAATCTTCCAACTTCTGAGGAAAAGGCGGAAGCATTTGCTGATAGTTTTTCTAAGAGCATGCACACAGAAAGTCTTCTGCCACAATGCAGAAGACAAAGAGAAATAGAAGAAAAAAGTAATGCTTTTAATGAACCACACCCCTATAACTATACATGAAGTTAATGATGCCCTTTCTTCGTTAGCTAATAAAACTTCGTCGGTAGGAATAGATGCAATTTCAAACGAAATGTTAAAACATTTACCAGATAATTTCATCTATTTTCTGTTGACGATCTTTAAAAAAGTTTGGTCTAGTGGTAGTATGCCAGAAGTCTGGAAGCAGTCAATTATTATTCCTGTTTTGAAGCAAGGTAAACCTGCTACAAATGTCAACAGTTATAGGCCAATAGCCTTGACTTCCCATGTTTCAAAAGTTATGGAAAAAATAGTGTTGAATAGACTGATTCACTATGTGATAAAAATAATATAATTCCACATAACCAAGCTGGTTTCCGGAAAGGTAGGTCAACAATTGATCACATCGTTAAATTAACAACACAAATTAAATATCAGTTCGCTAGACGAAAAAGTGTTTTAGCTACCTTTTTCGATGTAAAAAAAGGCGTTTGATAGTGTCTGGCATATGAAATTATTATTTAAATTAAAGACAATTGGTTTGAATGGCAATCTTTATTATTATGTCAGAGAATTCCTACAAAATAGATCTCTGCAAGTCAGGGTAGAAAATATATATTCTGGTTTTAAATCATTGCAAATGGGCATTCCACAAGGCTCAGTAATAGCTCCAATGTTGTTTAATATTCTGATGAGCGATCTTCCGAAACATGTAAGCAAACACGTTACAGTAGTACAATATGCGGATGATTTATGTATATGGTTAAATACTTCATTAAGAAAAACACAACTAAGCGTGAAATAAACTATTACAGAAAACTATATCAAGCTGATCTTGACAGTCTTGGTAGATACATGTTTAATAACGGTTTAATATTTTTCTAGTGAAAAAACATATATGGTTTTTATTTATTAATGGTGCAGATCCTACTGAGCTGCCTTTATTCAAACTGGATGGCGTTGGTCTTGAATATAAATCTTTAGTCAAATTTTTGGGAGTGTATTTGACGTCTAACTAACGTGGATTATCATATACAATATCTTTTAAATAAAGCGAGGAAAACCCTTAATTTCCTAAAAATTATTAGCCAGCAAAGTTGGTGTCAGGATGCAAAAATCTTAAAGCATTTAGTGACATCTCTGATTAGATCTAAACTATCATATGCACAAGAGGCATTCTTCAGTGCTCCTAAGTATTTATTACAAAAATTGCAAAGTATAGATAGCAAGGCCTATAAACTGTGTCTTGGTGTTCCTTTCCATGCATCTACTATGCGAACTTATAGAGAACTTGATGTTTTATCCTTGGACGAATACAGAAAATTGGCTGTTTCGAAATATGTACTTAAATGCTCTTCAAATGAAGACGTGAATA
>JADBJO010000981.1:40000-45000 GCA_016801955.1 Conus betulinus | reverse complement strand
ACTGTAGGTGTTGAAAGCTGCGACCTTATGAACCTGGCTGTGGATGGGTACGGGGGAGCTAGACTGGATGGTATTGAAGTATTGCCACTGGAATGGGATGGAGAGGTAAGACAGGGGAAAGAAATATTCATTCTCGTAAAGAAAACTTCTAATGACAGCAAGTTTCTTGACTAATTTTTGATGGCGGCTAAAGCTTCTCACAGCCGTTTTTTGCAAGATGGCCCTATAATAATAATACAATAAAGAAAGACGGGGAGGAGGAACCACTGACAGACAGTTCCCATTAATCTCTCATAGCGCCTGTCGGTTTTCACAGACGTGTGTGTCGTTCTTGTTGTCTCTGTGTGATCACGCCCCCGCGTCCCCATGCGGTGTAGCGAGCATGAACACTTCACTCTGTCAGATCTGACCCTCCGGTTATTTTGATATCATTTGAAGTATCGAAGCTAGTTTTTAAAAGATAGTTGAGACGCTCCGGAAGTGAAGACATGGCAGGCACCAAATGATGTCTCCTTCAGCAGTTACACACGCGAACGGTTGCTTGCACGCCTACTCTCCCTCCCCTCCCTCCCTCCTCTCTCTCTCTCTCTCTCTCTCTCTCTCTTCTCTCTCTCTCTCTTCATACACACCACGTTCTCTCTCTCTACACTCTCTCTCTCTCTCTCTCTCTCTCTCTCTCTCTCTCTCTCTCTCATATACACAAGTTCATTCTCTCTGTCTCCCTCCCACCCTCTCTCTCTCTCTCTCTCTCTCTCTCTCTCTCTCTCTCTCTCTCTCTCTCTCTCTCAACACAGAGAGAGAAGATAGAGGAAGACAGAGAGTGACATTAAATGCCCGTACACATGCATACTACGAGGCGTTATCATTTTTTATCATTGATTTTATCGATTCAAGCAGGGAAAAAAAAAACTGATGATGAACTTCCAACTTTTTTTCACCAACAGCTTTGAACTTCCGCTCCTCCTCCTTTATTTACCTTTGATTTAGTAGTGTGGCAGGACGAACAGAAGGCTGCTAGGTGGTTGTGGTAAGGTAAGGTGAGGTCAGGTCAGGTAAGGTCAGGTCAGGTAGGTAAGATCAGGTCAGGTCAGGTCAGGTCAGGTCAGGTCAAGGTAAGGTAAGGTAATGTTGCTTATAGCCCAGCCGACTGCAAAGGGCCATATCAGGACTGTCACCGCGTTGAAGTCAACTCACAAGTCATTCATTCACACAGCCCTTTAAAATACATCTTTCAAAAACACACCCGAAATTTTTTTTTTTTAATGTTTCCACTGAAAAATCCCAGATCAGATGAAAAATGTTAATCTCTTTCAGAAATTCAAAAGATCACATCAGGTGGAACATCTCTGAGATAATGTACAGTGTTATCTAAACACCATACTATCATCGAATGAGATCTGTTCATGGACGAACAAGCCACGTTGTGGTGTAATGGGCAAACGAAAGAAAAGTCCTGCGTCATATATAAAAATCTTTCGCAGTTTTCTTGTTATTTATTATTTTTTAATTTTTTTTTAGTAAGTCCACACCGGATTTTCTTCTGTTTTCAAAGCATAGACGTAGCATGCATTCTTGAGCTGAACGTGGCTTCTTCTTCCAAGAACAGGTCTTATTCGCTGGTAGTATGGTATTTAGATAACACTGTACATTATCTCACCAAAATGTGTTGTTTTTGGTTGCGCGAGAGCAGAGCCGGCGGGAGTGAGCCAAGATACACATTCGTAACATAAAGCAAAACACAGGAACTGAAAAGGCAAACAACTTCATTGGAAGACGACAAAACGTTGGAAGGTCACGTGAGTGCAAGTGAGAAATAACGTGGAGAAGCCTTTGACTGAAACGCAAACGAGATGGTTCAGAGAGTTTTGCAGGTTGGGGGAGGAAGGAGATCTGTGGGTGGTAGAATTCTGGAAGAGCAGGTTGTGTTTAAAGTTTATTTTGGGATGAAATCTCTCTCTCTCTCTCTCTCTCTCTCTCTCTCTCTCTCTCTCTCTCTCTCTCTCTCTCTCTCTCTCAGAGGAGGAGGAGCGTGAGAAATGAAAGGGAAAGAAGTAAGAATTTGCTCTGAATGTGAAAGGGAAGTAAGAATTTGCGAAAGAAACGGAAACATTCCTGTCAAAGCACAAGGTAAAAAAAAAGAAGAAGATACTGATAAAAGGCAACTGTATACATGCAGTTTCCAACCTGTCAGAACATTCCACGTTTGTTCCCTCTACTCACTACAAACACTGCATTCAAGAAAGACGAGAGGCAAGGAAATGAGATGGGTGAAAGGGCAGAATGAAGAAGGTAAGAGAGAAGAGTGAAACTATTTTAAGAACAAATGCGTTTATGACAACACACACACACACACACACACACACACACACACACACACACACACACACACACACACGTGGCTCACAACATAATTATCCCCATACTGATGTTCCCTGCGCCTTCGAGTTACGTACACCGTTGAGCTGTTCTCTTGCCAGCCCTCTGATTACCGATTAAATCAACAACAGACAGATAGCGACTGCTATTCTCCCTGCCACCTGTCAGTCATCACAGACAAGCTGTCACGATTGTTTTCACACTGCAGTCACGTGGTAACGTGGCATTGGGGCAGCTTGTAGATAGATACTTCAACAGATCCATTTCATTGATATGCTTTTTTTTTAATGAGACATGGAAATCGAAGTGGAAAGAAGGAACACGCACGTACACGCACACGCACGCATGCACGCACGCACGCACGCACGCACACACCACACACACACACACACACACACACACACACACACACACACACACACACACACACACACACACACATCAACCCCACCACCATCGTCACCAAACACCAAATATCACAACAATTGCCACAACATCAACATCAATGACAAAAACATTAGCAACATCATCAGCTGAGGAAATCTGATCAAAAGTCGTGAAACCATTAACGTTTTAAAGCAGAAACTATGATACAAACAAACTGAAGAGTGAATGCAGGAGTCGTACTGTAGTTGGGTCTTTTCTAAAGTGATCGAAACCATAGCCCCGTACTGATTTAACTGAAACCAGTCATAAAGGGAAAAAGGCATAAACAAAACAGAGGGTGAGAGAGAGGAAAGGACTGTCATAAAAGGAAACGAAAAAGTAAAAAAAGACAAAAAACATAACCAAAATAAGTACATGAACATGTAATTTACATCCGCTATGCATGACCAGTGAACGTGCAGCATAGTTTTTACATTTCCTTCACTGAAGATTACTCTGGTGCATCGAATAATTATGTCGTTGAATAACATAGCAGGTCAACACAATCAAATGTGCTAGTCTTTTCATGCATGCTGTGAAAGTTCAGAAGAAAGAACGTTCCAAGAAGGATTTTAGAAACGAAAGGATACGAATTCCATATAAGAGTGAAAAGGGGGGGGGGGGGGGGGGGGGCTTAAAACTCCTTGAACGATTGCAAAAAGAAATTCAAACATCCTTGAAAGAGTGAGAAAGGACATAAACCCTCCTGGTTGAGTTAGAATGAAAACGAATGGAAAAATACCGATTTGACTTTGATGTGGGGTGGGTTGATATTTGGGTGTTTCCTTGTAAATAATGAGCTGGAGAGAAAAAGCGTTCTGGTGTCAGAGGTTCCAAAGCCCAGAAGGGTCTTGAAGAGCCTGGCGATGATGAATGCTGCACCAGTTGTCTCCACTTGATGACGGTGGTTGGTAGGGATGGGTGAACTACGCTCAAAATACACTTCATGATATCTGTATAATGTTTGCTTTGAAATGCATCATACAGTAAGTCTGCCGTATGTCCACTGTAGCTTGATGTATACTGTCCTGCGCGGTAGCGTGCGAATATTTCGTGCTAAAACAAAACGTAGTTTTTTTTTCTACCGGTAACATTCAGTTCTTTCAAATTTTAGAGAGAAAAAAAATGAAAGCAGAACGAAATAAATCGAAAAACAAATTAGTCTTTTCCCAGAAAAAAAATAATTGCAAGATTTCAAAATTTGCATTTATTACCAAGTCTCTGCCCATATTTTTCTCATTAGCAACTTTTCGCGGTAAAAACGATCACGTGGCAGCCACATGACAGACTTGTGGAATTGATGGCCGACAGACGTTGTTAATATATCATCAGCGCTGTCAGTCATCACAGACAAGCTGTCCCTCTTGTTATAGCAGTGCAATCATGCACCCTAGTCAGATCCGTGTCAACATTCTGCTCCCCTAATGCTCCCGGATGGAATGGCTTTTTTTCTGCAATGGCTGATTCATTTAATAAAGTCTTGTCATTTATGCTGATGATTTGAGGCAACATTCATTTATTCTCCTGTCATTGTGGACATAATTATCAGTAGAATATATCAGACAAAGAAAAACAAACTCTGGAAGAACAACGTTCTTGAGAGAGAAAGAAAGTGAGATGAGGGAGAGAAAGGACGGGGCAGGGAGGGGCAAGGAAGTGAGGAGATAAGATGGGAACAAGAATCCTGGTCCAGCACTTTGAAGAAGAAGATAAGGAGGAGGAGGAGGAGGAAGAAGAAGAAGAAGAAGAAGAAGAGAGAGAGAGAGAGAGAAGAGAAAGAGAGAGAGAGACAGAGACAGAGAGAGAGAGAGATGATTTCACAATGGCCTTTTAAGCCCATTCGCAAGAGGATCGGGGTGGGGGAGAAAGCGTGCACTCTAGAAATGCAATAAGGAACATCGCCAAATGACGACAAATATCGCAGGGGATAAAGGCGTGTGAGGGGGTGGGGGATGGAGAAGCGGATAAGGGGATGGAGAGAAGGGGAAGGGGGGGGGGGGTGCAGACAGGTTCTTCGTTTGAGCAGTCAATACACAATCAACACGGCAAAACAAGATTCACTCTGAACGGGACTGTGATCGATCCTTTGCCCTTTTCTCCTGGTTGTACTTCAGTCGGCTGTTCTGATGTCTCTGGTGAGCTGAGACAAACGGCTTCCCGACGTGACGTCGATTTGACGCTGAGTGGTAGTGGACAAT
>JADBJO010000981.1:30000-35000 GCA_016801955.1 Conus betulinus | reverse complement strand
ATCTACAGCTACCCCTTCAAACCTTTGAAAAACGTGTTCCGTGTTGTAATGGTACATAACAGCAGCTCGTATAGCCCCAAGGGGCAGGCAGGCGGCAACAGCAGTAGAAACCCTTATAAGTGTTGACTGTCAGCAGGGGTTGTGATGTCTCATCAACATCCAATTGATGGTATGCCTGACAAGTTTAGTTTTAAAAACATTCACATTCCCCCCCCCCCCCCCCCCCCCCCCCCCCCCCCCCGCTAGTGTCGAAGATATGTCGTTTGGCCTTCGAAAGAGATACTGGTCCACCTCAGCTTCTTTGTTGAGTGTAACCTTGCATTTCCAGCATGTTCTGACTTTGGTTCCTGTCTCATCTTCTTTACCTGGCCAGTAGCATAACTCCCACAGC
The DNA here is from genome assembly GCA_016801955.1 of Conus betulinus. Classification (NCBI taxonomy): domain Eukaryota; kingdom Metazoa; phylum Mollusca; class Gastropoda; order Neogastropoda; family Conidae; genus Conus; species Conus betulinus. The sequence goes on along the minus strand of JADBJO010000981.1, from coordinate 34,609 downwards.
CTCTCATTCATTCCAGGCCCCCATCCACGGTTACGCCCTGGCTTGCCACGCTGCAGCTCCAGCCTTCCACAGGTGGAACCAATACCAAGTCGTTTAGAGGTAACCCGCCAGAGGAGAACTGCATTGCTGCCGCGTCACTTACGTGGTGTTCGGTGGTGCCTGTGCTGGTGCAGCATACGTAGGAGACCACCTACTACACCCCCGACAGAAGACAGTAAAAATGTTAGCCACGGAGCCAGCGTGAGTGAGAATCCCCCATCGGAGGACGCCCCTACGCCCTTCAAACGACAAACTCTCATACCGGTCATCATCTTTTCATGAACTCACCAATAGCTTAGATGTGGACAGGAAATCAAAACCGAGGTCACCATTAGAGCAGAACATTAAGGGCCATGGAATTTGAGACTTGGTGCTAACTGGTGAGAAAAGAGTATGATGAAGATGATGCTTTGGGGGTCTATTCTGGGCTGAGACTGCATAAGAGAACTGTGCTCTGCGCGTTTTTTTTCATGCTATATTCCGGTGTCAGTCATGCATTAGAGATACGGATACCTGCAATGTTGATCAGGAAATTTGAGCAACACTCTCAGCGAAGCATTAATCATTGATCAGGAAATTTGAGCAACACTCTCAGCGAAGCATTAATCAAACTGGTAAATGTCAAATATTGTGTGGTCCCAGACTACCCATTTAATCCCATTGCAAACTCAGCTCAGGATAGGAGCTGGTTATGGGCCCAAAAAATCACACAAATATGACTTGATTTGATGGGAATCGTATCCACGACCTCCAAGCTGTGAATCCGCGATGCTAACTATGCCATGGGGACTGGTATATTCTGATTTTTCTCTTTTTTTCCTTTCTGACGACCACAATTGGAGTGGCTCGGTTAGTGTGGAGAATCTTCAAGATTACCCTTTGCTTCTTCCACTTTGTCAATCTCTTCTTTGACCCTTGGTCCCAAAACATAAAGGAGTGTTCTTTGAGCTTGCAAAACTTCGGTTTCACTGTCTGCTTAACACTTAATTTGGCTTCGGTACTCTTCATTGTTCCCAGACCATCCTGAAAAGGCTTTGCACTTTCCAAGCACACTATCCAGCATTGTTGATGGATAGAAAATACTGATTGCATACAAAGTGCCAGTGGGAGTGTCAATGTTGACAGCCAGTCTCTTCCTATGACAGGTGGTTGGACAGTTACTTCTGGCACCAGCAGCTTTGATGTCTGTATTTGTTGTGCTCTACTTCGGCTTCCACTGTGTCCTTTAGTGGCAAGGTTTTTTTTTTCCTGAATAGCCTGTCAATTCTACGGACTTATTCTGGAGTTGTCAGGAGAACTGAAAGAAAGTGTCATGGTTGTAATGCCTTGCTGAAGAAGTTAATTTCAAAAGCATGTTGATGTCAGGTCGCTGACTGTTATGAATCCTTAGTTTAAGTCTGAGTTGTATTCATGTTGCTCCAGTGTGTAACTTTTATGTGCTTGATGCCGGACAGACTACCTTCAAACTTAGCTTATTTTATTATGAGTTAAACCATGAGAATCACTTCAATCATATTCAACTTTTGTTGTATGTCATTTGTCTAGGAAAATGTCTGTCACCCACTGACATGACATGACAGAAATGGCGACGAGGAATCGTGAGCTATTCTTGTCATGCAAACAAGAATGATTTATGCCTGCCCGTAGCAACCGGAAAAATCCAAGTTTACCAAGACAGAATTCTATCCAGAGATGCTTTGATATGAATCAAACGAAATTATGATAGTTCTTGAAGTGTACGTGCACTGTGACATTGCCTTTTGACATTTGTGATTACGCTAGAGAGAGAGAGAGAGAGAGAGAGAGAGAGAGAGAGAGAGAGAGAGAGAATACATGGACTGGTACTTCGCAATGATCAGATCAGATCAAACCAATCAGTTTCTTCTATCAATCCAGATATTTTTCGTTATTTGTTTCTGCACAGGTCTAAACGTCAATTTAAGCCGTTCACAGATCTGTCAGTATATCTTATTTTGGAAAGCTGGAAGAATTTGATGTTTAATGATTATCAAGGTGCAGATTCATCCTTTCAAAGGTTGTAATTATTGTTCAGGTTGAACAATCAACGTAAAGAGGCAAGAATTGTAGCCCTTGGAAGTGCAGCCGGACAGAAGACCTACAAACTGTTGGAATCATTACTAGCACCAAGGTCTACACCCTATCCCCCTCCCCCACCACCACCACTCTTCAATTCCTTGCCGTGAAAATTCTTGTGGCAATCAAAACAGTTGTCATCTTCACAGGAATCAGTCAGTTGAAGAAGAGCCAAATTCAACTTAAGAAACTAAAGAGAAGAGGAGTCAGTCACAGAATCTGTTCCAGGATTAAAAAGATTATCATCAGAGTGTGAATTTAGGAACTATAATGAAGTTCTCAGAGATATGTTTGTCATGGGTCTGAAATCCTCGGACACTCAGAGAAAAGTAAAAAGTGAAGAACTATCTTGTGCCAAAGCTGTTGGAATTGCCGATGCACGCAAAGCCTTTTCACCTGACTTTGTCAGTGGTGGCAGGGACCACAACAGCAAGGCTTGAAGACTCGGTTCGACATCTGTGTTGACCATAGAACCTAATCTTCAGGGAACTGCCTTTTTTGTATGTCCGTTTTTAGTTGTGTTGTTGTTGCAGTTGTTGTTCTATCATACGGGTATATTGAATCTGCTCATTCATGTCATTATCTTATCATTGTTTTAGACGATTGTTTTGTTCATTACAGAAACTTTACAGCAGTCTTGAACCTACTTTTTACCCGTTGCTAGAAGAAACCTATTTTGTATTCTGTATTAGAACAATGAGTCTCATCCTCGTCGGCATTTTGCTTAGCTACTTTGCTCAAACAGAATCAGAATCTTACAACTAATCACGCGAAGAGCCGTTTGTCGTTCAGTTGTTGCTGACTGGTCTTGTGTTACAACAGATCTGTCGAAGAAGACGAAGGAAGAAAGTACGGTGGCCGACTATAGGCATGGTTGAAAAGTCTTCCTCATGAAGCGGAAATCACCCGTTTGGAAAATGCCAGGTAAGGAATTCCTGTTGAGGGAGTGTGGAGGGTGGTGGAGGGGGAGGGGAGAACACATTCAGACATTTCTGAAAATGTCCTGAAAATGTTGAATACTGGTGTGTGTGTGTGTGTGTGTGGGGGGGGGGGGGGGGGGGGGGGGGGGGGGGGGCGAGGGAGGGGTATACGTTTTGTTTTTGTTGTATGTTTCGGGTTTCGCTGTTGTTTCGTTTGCTCCCGTGCCTGTTGCTTGTGGGTGTGCGTTCAATATATTTGAGTCGAAAACCGAGTATTAAAGGCTTTGTCGCTGTCATTTGATTTTAGCACCGTTTCAGCAAGACCTGCACCTTACAGGAAAGCCTGCTGGAAGCGCTTCAGTACGCCGAATAGGTTCTTCCCTTTCTTGAGCTTTTGGGGGAACGAAGCCCTCCAGACCTCCTGACCACCTGCGTCCCAACGGGGCCTTCACAGCCCCTTGACCCTCGCTTCCATCGTTAGTCTTTTTTGCTTCTATTCAGCAAACTTCCACCTCTGGTTATGACAAGGTCTGTATCTGACAGATTAGCTGCTTGCAAGGCGGGTGGCGGAAGAGGGGGAGAAAGTGGGAAGATCGGCATTATGTGTGTTTTGGGGGTCAAAACGAGCAAAGATAGTCAAAATTCCGACGAGGATTCTGGCTGGATAGTAATTCATGGTAGGGACGGAGGAGGTAGGGGACATAGGAAGGCAAGGTGGGATAGGGTACTAAGGGATAATGGGTAGGGATGTTACATCACAACTTTAGACTTTTCCCACCTCTAATCCCCCCCCCCCCTCTCTCTCTCTCTCTCTCTCTCTCTCTCTCTCTCTCTCTCTCTCTCTCTCTCTCTGTGTGTGTGTGCCCGCCCCTTTTCTACATTGACTGAATCGTTATTTTCTGTCAGCGTTTTAATTGATGACTCTTGGATCATTCAATGTCGCGCAGGCTAGCCGAGGGGAGACATGGGTCGGAAGAAGTTCAATGGGGGGTAAGAAGGGGGTGGGGGTGCTGAGGATGGGTGTGGAAATGAAGGACGGGGTTAGGACGCGGAATGGGACGGACGGGAGGATTTTTTTTTTTAGAAGAAACGGAACACGAACATGACAACATTTTCATCACAAATCTGTCATGAAAAAAACTATGATCTCTCTCTCTCTCTCTCTCTCTCTCTCTCTCTCTCTCTCTCTCTCTCTCTCTCTCTCTCTCTCATACACACATGTGTGTATGTGTGTGCGCATGTGTGCGTGCGTATGTGGTCGGGTGTATTCCCTTGATGTGCATGGTTCGCAAGTGCATTCATATAGACCAGGAACATATTCGCTGATTGAACCTCAGCCAGCTGTAAACCGCGCGCTCATCGTCGATCTTGTGTGGCACTTCGAGTTAGAGCGTCTTTCCGTGCTGTTCTTATTCTCTATTATGGTAGGTGGCCTATTGTATCGAGCAGTGTTGTCGTGTGGGGTTTCACTTTCTTGTCTTAGATATTTCGGTTCACCACTGACATGTTGACATGTAAACACACACGCACGGCGCATGCCAACACAAACACATATT
>JADBJO010000981.1:17500-20000 GCA_016801955.1 Conus betulinus | reverse complement strand
CGTTGTGCATGGACAGTGTGTGTGTGTGTGTGTGTGTGTGTGTGTGTGTGTGTGTGTTCACGCGTGTGCGCGCGCGCGCGCGAGTGTGTGTGTGTATGTGTGTGTTAGTGTGTGTGTGTGTGTGTGTGTGTGTGTGTGTGTGTGTGTGTGTGTGTGTGTGTGTGTGTGTTCACGCGTGTGCGTGCGTGTGCATTTGAAATGTACGTGCTGAGAACGATTGTTGAGAAAATGTGAGATCGTCTTCTCATGACTGGCGTGATGTACTAGGTGTACTAGGTATATAGCAGCAGTAGCAGTAGTTTTTAGTAGTAGTAGCAATAGTAGTGGCAGCAACAACAGTAATGGTTTAGCACCACCAGCGAATAGCAATACTAGAAATAGCAGGACTCACTGTAAGCGAAAAACAACACTGATAATTGCAAGAAGTGTAATGTTGCTCGTAATGACTGCCACTGTTGTAATTTTTACGTTTGTTTTCATATAATCTAGTGCTGCAACTCACAGTGAAATCTGTTTTCTTCTTCTTTTTTCTTTTTTTTTTTTTTTTTTTTTTTTTTTTTTTTTTTTTTTTTTTTTTTTTTTTTTCTTTTTTTTTTTTTTTTTTGTTTTTTGTTGTATTTTTGTAACGGATCCTCTTCCCGCTTCCCCGCTCCTCCCCCATACCTCCGTCCGCTCCTTCTTCTTCCCCCCCTTCCTCATCTTTCATAAAACCACACTCATTAGTTTAGTCTGCTTCTTTTTTTTTTTTTTCTTTATCACAAAATGTAAAGCGGGCGTTGGGTATGGAATGAGTAATTCAGCAGTGCAAAAGAGACATATGCAAACGCTCTACATTCAACAAAGTGTTAATCAAGGTAGCTTTCTGTTCGTATGAAGAATTTCAAATTTGATTCTGAGAGGGTTTGAAATGGTCTACATGAAATTATGTTTAAAAGGAGGTCAGTGAAATTAGATTGAGAGTACATACACAGGTGTATACTGCCTTTTCACGGGTTGTTCCGAGCGATCCTAAGCAGTGTTTTCTTCATTGCTACAGCTTTGAAAGTTCTAGAATGTTGATAGAACAGATCGTTTCAAATGAGGTCAAGAGTAAAATAGTGACTGTTTGACTATCGAAGGGGTTTCCGTATGATTGATATGAAATAAAATTTTAAACGAGGTCGAGGGCACTTGATCTATATTCTTATAAGCTTTCAAAGTGATTAATGTTGAATTAAATACTAAGAAGAGTTCAGGGGAATTAAATGGTGACTATGTTCTGACCAGTTTGAATATCGTTGACATGATATGACATTTAAAATTAGGTGTTAAGAATTCTCCCATCTGTCATCACGCTTCTCAAAAAAAAAAAAAAAAATTTAGATCAGGAGATTAGGGTAAGTGTTAACACTCTACGTTTAAGTTCAGTCAGTGAGGAATAAACTCAGGAGAGAGGTCAGGAGATAAGTACTAAACAATCCAGCAGTGTGATATGCTCCGCATTATTAAAAAAAAAAAAAAAAAAACAGCACAGAACCCTTCCTGGTGCTGTCTGAGATACTGTTCGGCCAGCACACAGGACAGGTGAATAAACAAACACGCATACGACCACACTGAACACTTTCCTCAGTTTAACAACAGTCAGGGGCTGATCAGACAAAAACTTACCATTATATTTAGTATTAGTTTAAGCTCAGAAAGAATTTTAAAAAAAAAAGATACATCACCATCTTCCACATCCTTTTTTGTATTTATAGGGCATATAATCGAATGCAGATAGTACTCGTTTTAATCGGAGAGGTGGCGTGTGAACACACACACACACACACACACACACACACACACACACACACACACACACACACACACATACACACACACACACACACGCGCGCGCGCGCGCGCGCGCGCGCACGCACACACACATGCACGCAAACGCACACACACACACACACACGCACACACGCACACACACACACGAATACGCCGAGACAGATACGGGCGGACACAAACACATACACACACACACACACACACACACACACACACACACACACACACACACACACACGCGCGCGCGCGCGCGCGCGCGCGGGCGTGCGCGCACGCACACACATGCACGCAAACGCACACACACACACACACACGCACACACGCACACACACACACGAATACGCCGAGACAGAAACGGGCGGACACACACACACACACACACACACACACACACACACACACACACACACACACACACACACACACACACACATACACACACACGCGCACGCGCGCGCGCTGGCACACAGACTGACTGATCGACAGACAGACCCAGCCAGCGACAGACGGGGAAAGAGAGAGAGAGAGAGAGCGAGAGAGAGAGAGAGAGAGAGAGAGAGAGGAGAGAGAGAGAGAGAGAGAGAGAGAGAGAGAGAGAGAGACAGAGAGACAGAGACAGACAGACAGACAGACAGACAGAGAGGGTACAGCGACAGACAGACAGATGGACGGAGAGAGAGAGAGAGAG
>JADBJO010000981.1:0-12500 GCA_016801955.1 Conus betulinus | reverse complement strand
ATGTTATGCCATTTCTTCCTGATCACTTTGTTCTGTCATGTCTGATCTGTTTCACGTTTTTCCTTCCCACCGCGTCGTCCCATTCATTATTCTCGTCATCACTCTTATTTCTTCCTTTCTTGAATTATTCTGACGATATTTTACTTTTATGTGGTCATCGTCCAGACATCTTTTCTCCCTCCTGTCTTCTTGCCCCATCCCCTGTTCATCATTTTCTCTTTGTCTTCTTTTCACCTCGTGAAAAAATGGTTGTTTCTGCGTTTTCATTTCCCCCCAGTTTTGTCCATCACTGGATCGTTCTCACGCTGTGCTATTTTCACGTAATCTCATGCTGGCCTCGTCTTCTCCCTCTCCTGAACAGTTCTTTTGTCAGTGTCATACTGCTGTCCTGTCCACCATACACCATTTTCACATTCTTCTCTTCACCTCTCTATGGGTATTATGTCACCTCATCCCGCCACGCATTTATAATTGTATTTTTTCATCATTCACTTTTTCTCCTTTCGTGCTTCCTTTACTCTTCTTTTATCCATCTATTATACGTTCTTCTGATGTACTTATCATCTCGTCCGAACTATCTTTCATTGTTCCGTCGTTCTTCTCTTCTCCATCTTTCATCTTCCTCTTTCTTTTCTGTCATTTATTCATCATTTTCCCTTCTCACGTCACTCTCAATATTTCTTTGACGTCCCGTCCATCATTCGTCATTTTCACGCTCTGTTCCCGTCACTCATTCATTGCGCTCACATTCTCCTCCAGTCAGTCATTTATTATTTTGACGTTTCTCTGACATCTGTCAATCATCATGTTCGAGTTCTTCTGAGTCAGTTATTCGTTCTTTTTGCTTTCTCCTCCAGCCGGTCATGCACCATTTTCATGATCTTCTCCAGTTAGTCGCTTACCATTGTAACATTCTTTTCCAGTTGGTCAGTTATCATTTTCACGTTCTTCTCCAGTCATCCATTCATCCTTTCCTCATTCTTCTCCCGCCAGTCCTTCATCATCTTCATGTTCTTCTATCGTCAGTCATTCTACATCTTCACGCTCATCTCTCTCGTCAGTAATTCGGCATTTTACCAAACCTATTTTGAAATCAGCCCCCAAATTGCTGAATCGTCTTCCACAGTACCCAAATAACAAACCTATAGCATCGTAAAGAAAAAATGTTTATCAGCAGTTATCCACCCTGCTCCATGTGAAGCGAAAAAAAAAATCCCAAAAAAATGAGGTGTCAGTTGTTCGGCCTAGATTGCGGAGCAAGCTTGGTAAGAATGAAAACTGTGGTGCACGTGAAAGCCGTACCTGTTCTGAACACCACCCGAACATTTTTCTCCGTCTTCCGGGTATTTAAAGCCGGGATTTGTAGACAACTTTAATCATGCCTCCGAGACGAAGACTAAGCAATGTGGACAGAGGAAGGGCGATTGGTTGGCACCAAAGAAGTATTGCCTTAAGAGAGATCGCTAGAAGGCTTGGGTGTCCCTCTCGACCATTCAAAGGCTAAGAGATCGTTGGCGCAACACCGGAAATGTAGAGGAGCCACAACGACCTGGGCGACTCAGAATCACCACAAGAGAGCAAGATCGCTACGTGGTTCTGTCTTGCTTGAGGGACAGGACAGCGTCTTCTCGAGCACTGCGAGATCGACTACGGGCAGCCAGCAATGTGAACGTCAGCACACAGACCATCCGGAACCGGCTCCACGCGGCAGGGATCAGGTCGAGGTGCCCAGCAGTGAAACCGCCCCCCTGACCCCAGCACAACGGGGACGCCGCAGGACCTGGGCAGCACTTCACAGGAGGTGGACAAGAGATCAGTGGGCGAGAGTGATCTTTTCGGACGAGTCCCGGTTCACCCTCTCATTTAACGACGGGCGGGTACGCGTCTGGCGCCGTCCCGGCGAACGCTACGCGGACGCCGCGGTCAGGGCAGCATGACCGCTATGGGGGCGGGTCCGTGATGGTGTGGGGTGGGTTCAGCCTCAACCACAAGACCCCCCTACACCGTGTTGAAGGCCGTCTGACCGGCGTGGCGTACAGGGACACCATTCTCCGACCCCTGTGCTGCCGGCCCTGCAGGCGGTGGGACCCGGCGCCCAGTTCCAGGATGACAATGCCCCCTGTCATCGAGCTGCGGTGGTGAACAGGTTCCTGGAGGAGCAACAGGTTACGAGGATGGACTGGCCGGCCCGCTCGCCCGACATGAACCCAATAGAACACCTGTGGGACGTGTTGGGGGGCGGCGGGTCCGCGCCCCACGACCCACCTGCTACCACCCTTTGACGACCTCTTCCACCTGCTGCAGCAGGAGTGGGCAGGCGGTACCCCCAGGACACCCTCCGCCGCCTGGTTCACTCAATGAGACGTCGCTGTGAAGCCTGCTTCAATGTTAATGGGGGCCATACTCGTTATTGACTTGATTGTATTCAGTGGAATAACCATGTGAATTTGGAAAAGGGGGTATGACTCTTCATGTGCATGTAGCACAAAGATTAATCGTGTCACAATTACAGCATCATGTTTGAAGAAAGGGGGAATAATGAAATTACAACCTTCATTCATCAGCAATTGTGTTTGTGCTTTTCTAAAAAAAATATGTAGCCTTAGCACATCAGCCGGGTTAAAGAAAAAAAGAAAAGGTTGAAGCACATAAGATAATAAGCTCGAAGAAAAAAAAAAATGCGTTAGCAAAATGTGTTTAACTTCAAGAAGTGCAATCAATTCAAAATCGTGCAGCAAGACTTGAGCGAAGTGCTAGCGGTGAAGTGCCAGAGAGCTACCTAACTTTCTGAATTGGCTTCCAGTGAGGGCACGGACGTGTACGTGTGTGTGTGTGTGTGTGTGTGTGTGTGTGTGTGTGTGTGTGTGTGTGTGTGTGTGCGTGCGTGCGTACGTGCGTGCGTGCGTGTGCGTGTGTGCGTGCATGCGTGTGAGATATGTATATCCTACATTCGCACGCACATGGCTGAATATGTATATGTGAGTATGCGCGCACAAGCATGGTTATGTAAGTATATATGTGCGGGCGCGCGCGCACGCGTGCATGTGTGTGTGTGTGTGTGTGTGTGTGTGTGTGTGTGTGTGTGTGGTGTGTGTGTGTGCGTGTGTGCATGCCTGTGTGTTCCTGTGCTCGCGCACGTTGTGTGCGGCGTTGTGTGTGTATGTAGAGTCTGTGTTCGTGTGATACGTGCGTTTAACATGTGTGCGGGCGTGGTTTTATATGTACATATTAGTTCGTGCGTGCGCGCAAAGCTGTATATGTACATGTGTGCGTGCGAGCGCGCGCTTGCGCGTTTGTGTGTGTATGTGTGCGCGTGCGTACATTTGCGTGTTTGTGTGTGCACGCGCGTTGTGTGGTGTGTGGGTGCTCTCTCTCTCTCTCTCTCTCTCTCTCTCTCTCTCTCTCTCCATCTCTCTCTCTCTCTCTCTCTCTCTCTCTCTCTCTCTCTCTCTCTCTCTCTCTCGTGTATGCAAGTGTGCGTGCTTGTGTGTGTGTGTATGTGTGTGTGTGTGTGTGTGTGCGCGGGCGGGCGCGCGCGCGAGCGTTGTGTGTGTGTGTGTGTGTGTGCGTGTGTGTGTGTGTGTGTGTGTGTGTGTGTGTGTGTGTGTGTGTGTGCGTGCGTGCGTGCGTGCGTGCGTGCGTGCGGGGCAGAGTGGGGGTGAAGGCGCATCAGTCGGTATTTTCGTGCAACCATGTAAAATGATGGGTTTGTGGAGGAGCGACGGGACAGGCGAAAAGATGAGGATGGAGAGGTGTCGAGGAAGGGGACGGGGAGAGCATGTGTGTGTGTAACTTTTCAAATGAACTATGTTCGTGTTGTTTTGAAGAATTGTAGTGTTTTTGAATGACATTTGCCAAACATACCTGAACCATATATTTTTGGTGGTGGTGGTGGTGGTGGTGGTGGTGTGTGTGGTGTGGTGTGTGTGTGTGTGTGTGTGTGTGTGTGTGTGTGTTCTCTTTGTTTTGTTTTTTTTTTTTCTTGATTCTTTCCTTTCTTTTTTTCACATTTGTTTGATTGTTCCTTCGTACGTTGCTTTTGTTTTCCGTGCGTTTGTTCGGTTGGTCGGTTCACTGGTCGCCCGTACAATCAGCCTTACATTCAGTCGGTCAATTGGTCGTTCTGTCATTCGTTCGTAAGCTTGTTCGGTCGCTCGCTCTTCAGACATCCATTTGTTCTGTCGGTTGGTCGGTCGTGCGCTTTCATTGTCCAGTCGGTCGTTCAGTCATTCATTCGTTCAGTCGGTCAGTTGGTCTTTCAGTCATTCGTTCGTAAAGTTGTTCGGTGGCGCATTCTCAATTCAGGCTTCCATTCGTTCAGTCGGTCGTTCGGTCATTCGCTCGTTTAATCGGCCAGTCTGTAGTCAAATCAGTCATTTGTTCAGTCGGTCGTTCGGTCAGTTGCTCGTTTAATCGGCTTGTTTGTGGTCAAGTCATTCAGTCGGTAAGTCAGTCGTTCGGTCATTCACTCGTTCAGTCGGTCAGTCGGTCGTTCAGTCCTTTGTTCATACATTTGTTTCGGGCAGTCAGTCGTTGAGTCATTCATACTTTTAGCCGGTAGTTCAGTCATTTATTCGTTCAATCGTTCTGTCGGTCGTTTAGTCATTTATTCGTTCAATCGGTCAGTCGGTCGTTCAGTTATTCGTTCGTAGATTATTCGGTCGGTCGCTAGTTCAGTCATTCGTTCGGTCGATCGGTCAGTCAGTCGTTCAGCCATACATTCTGTCAGTCAGTCATTCAGTCAGTCATTCAGATAGTTGGTCGGTCGGTCGCTAGTTCAGTCACTCATTTGTTCTGTAGGTCAGTCGGTCGTTCAGTCATTCATTTGTTCAGTCGATCAATTGGTCGTTCAGTCATTCATTCGCTCAATCGTTCTGTCGGTCGTTTAGTCATTTATTCGTTCAATCGGTCAGTCGGTCGTTCAATTATTCGTTCGTAGATTATTCGGTCGGTCGCTAGTTCAGTCATTTGTTCGGTCGATCGGTCAGTCAGTCGTTCAGCCATACATTCTGTCAGTCAGTCGTTCAGTCATTCATTCAAATAGTTGGTCAGTCGGTCGTTCATTCATTTGTTTTGTAGGTCAGTCGGTCGTTCAGTCATACATTCGTTCAGTCGATCAGTTGGTCGTTCAGACATTCACTCGGTCAGTCGATCGCTCGTCTTTCGTTCAGATCTTCATTCGTTCAGATCGGTCAGTCTGTCGTTCAGTCAAGCGTTCGTGCATTTGCTCAGTTGGCTGGTCACTCAGCCATTCACTCATTCACAGGGGGACGTGGATGCAGGGTGTGACGTGCAGGGGATTGTAGATCCAGTGTACGGAATAGTGGTGAATATGGAGGACACGGACACAGCATTTGACAGTGGTGAGGGCACGACGGTCGCAGATGGGAGGGCATGACATGGGTGAGGGGTACAGGGGGATGGTGGTGCAGATACAGGGCGTGACATGGGTTAGGGGTACAGGAGGATGGTGGTGCAAATACAGGGCGTGACATGTAGCGGTGGGGGAACAGGAAACGTGTATGCTGGGCGTAACGTGGGTGGGGGTGCACGGGGCGCGGTACATGGTGTTACACTTGTTGGAGTACAGCGAGTGCAGGTTTGGGGGCTTCACTTTGGTGGGGGTAGGGGCCGCGGATTTCAGATCATGATGTAGACTTCGGTATGGGTTGCGTCGATTGTAGGGCGTGACGTGGGTGGGACATGGGGTGGGGGGGGGGGGGGGGGGGGGGATTCAGCGCTTAACATGGGTGGGACAGTAGAAGGTGGAGGTGGCTAATCTCAGGGCGTGACTTAGATTTGGGGGGGAGGAGGGGAGGGGGGGAGGGCACAGATTTTTAGAGCATGACATAAATAGGAATGGTGCAGGGCGTGACATGGATGGGCTTACAGGATGCACAGGTTCCACAGCCTGAAACGGGGGAGGCTGCAGGTCATGACATGAGCGGTGGAACAGGAAGTGAAGACTTAGGGCCTGACATGCGTGGGCGTATGGGGGACGTCGATGCAGGGTGTGACATGGGTGGGCGTACTCGGAAAGAGGGGGCGTGGATGAAGGACGTGACGTGGGTGGGGGTATTGGGCATGGATGCAGGGCGTGCGTCACACGGGTGGGCGTATTGGGGCAAAGGTGACGCAGATGAAGGGCTTGACGTGGGTGGGCGTATTGGGGCAGATGGGTCGCGGATGAAGAACGTGACGTGGGGTGTATTGGGATAGAGGAGGCGAAAGAGGGGCATGACATGGTAGGCGAATTGAGACGGAAGGGACGCAGATGAAGGTCTTGACGTGGTGGATGTATAGGAGAAGAGGGGGGCGCAGAGATGAAGGTCTTGACGTGGTGGATGTATTGGAGAAGTGGGGGCGCAGATGAAGTCCTTGACGTGGTGGATGTATTGGAGAAGTGGGGGCGCAGATGAAGTCCTTGACGTGGTGGATGTATTGGAGAAGAGGGGGCGCAGATGAAGTCCTTGACGTGGTGGATGTATTGGAGAAGAGGGGGGGCGCAGATGAAGTCCTTGACGTGGTGGATGTATTGGAGAAGAGGGGGCGCAGATGAAGTCCTTGACGTGGTGGATGTATTGGAGAAGAGGGGCGCAGATGAAGTCCTTGACGTGGTGGATGTATTGGGGAAGATGGGGTGCAGATGAAGTCCTTGACGTGGTGGATGTATTGGAGAAGAGGGGGCGCAGATGAAGTCCTTGACGTGGTGGATGTATTGGGGAAGATGGGGTGCAGATGAAGTCCTTGACGTGGTGGATGTATTGGAGAAGAGGGGGCGCAGATGAAGTCCTTGATGTGGTGGATGTATTGGGGAAGATGGGGTGCAGATGAAGGTCTTGACGTGGTGGATGTATTGGAGAAGAGGGGGCGCAGATGAAGTCCTTGACGTGGTGGATGTATTGCAGAAGAGGGGGCGCAGATGAAGTCCTTGACGTGGTGGATGTATTGGTGGATGTATTGGAGAAGAGGGGGCGCAGATGAAGTCCTTGACGTGGTGGATGTATTGGAGAAGATGGGGTGCAGATGAAGTCTTGACGTGGTGGATGTATTGGAGAAGAGGGGGCGCAGATGAAGTCCTTGACGTGGTGGATGTATTGGAGAAGAGGGGGCGCAGATGAAGGTCTTGACGTGGTGGATGTATAGGAGAAGAGGGGGTGCAGATGAAGTCCTTGACGTGGTGGATGTATTGGAGAAGAGGGGGCGCAGATGAAGTCCTTGACGTGGTGGATGTATTGGAGAAGAGGGGGCGCAGATGAAGTCCTTGACGTGGTGGATGTATTGGAGAAGAGGGGGCGCAGATGAAGGTCTTGACGTGGTGGATGTATAGGAGAAGAGGGGGCGCAGATGAAGGTCTTGACGTGGTGGATGTATAGGAGAAGAGGGGGCGCAGATGAAGGTCTTGACGTGGTGGATGTATAGGAGAGAGAGGGGGTGCAGATGAAGTCCTTGACGTGGTGGATGTATTGGAGAAGAGGGGGCGCAGATGAAGTCCTTGACGTGGTGGATGTATAGGAGAAGAGGGGGCGCAGATGAAGGTCTTGACGTGGTGGATGTATAGGAGAAGAGGGGGCGCAGATGAAGGTCTTGACGTGGTGGATGTATAGGAGAAGAGGGGGCGCAGATGAAGGTCTTGACGTGGTGGATGTATAGGAGAAGAGGGGGCGCAGATGAAGGTCTTGACGTGGTGGATGTATAGGAGAAGAGGGGGCGCAGATGAAGGTCTTGACGTGGTGGATGTATTGGAGAAGATGGGGCGCAGATGAAGGTCTTGACGTGGTGGATGTATTGGAGAAGAGGGGGCGCAGATGAAGTCCTTGACGTGGTGGATGTATTGGAGAAGAGGGGGCGCAGATGAAGTCCTTGACGTGGTGGATGTATAGGAGAAGAGGGGGCGCAGATGAAGGTCTTGACGTGGTGGATGTATTGGAGAAGATGGGGCGCAGATGAAGGTCTTGACGTGGTGGATGTATAGGAGAAGAGGGGGCGCAGATGAAGGTCTTGACGTGGTGGATGTATTGGAGAAGATGGGGCGCAGATGAAGGTCTTGACGTGGTGGATGTATTGGAGAAGAGGGGGCGCAGATGAAGTCCTTGACGTGGTGGATGTATAGGAGAAGATGGGGCGCAGATGAAGTCCTTGACGTGGTGGATGTATTGGAGAAGAGGGGGGCGCAGATGAAAGGCGTGATATGGGTGTTGGGGCAGAGGAGGCGAACTGAAGGGGAGGGAGGGGGGGGGGGGGGGGGGGGGAGGAGTAGATACAGCATTTGAAATGGATGGGCGTATGGGATGGGGGTTGGGGGGTGCGTTTATGCACATGGGTGGGTGTAATGGGGAGGAGGGAGCGCGTGAGCAGGAAGTGACATGGATGGACAAGCGGAAGTGGGGGTGGGGGGTGGAGCGCGGACACTGGGCGTGACAAGGATGAGGCGGATGCAGGCTGTGACATGGGTGGGTGAACAGGGGAGAAGGGTGCGGATGCAGGGTGTGACATGGGTTAGCGGACAGGGGGTGGAGGGTTCGGATGCAGGCTGTGACATGGGTTAGCGGACAGGGCAGGAGGGTGCGGATGCAGGCTGTGACATGGGTTAGCGGACAGGGGAGAAGGGTGCGGATGCAGGCTGTGACATGGGTTAGCGGACAGGGGAGAAGGGTGCGGATGCAGGCTGTGACATGGGTTAGCGGACAGGGGAGAAGGGTGCGGATGCAGGCTGTGACATGGGTTAGCGGACAGGGGAGAAGGGTGCGGATGCAGGCTGTGACATGGTGGGTGAACAGGGGAAGGGTGCAGATGCAGGCTGTGACATGGGTGGGTGAACAGGGGAGAAGGGTGCAGATGCAGGCTGTGACATGGGCTGGCAGACAGGGGAGAAGGGTGCGGATGCAGGCTGTGACATGGGTTAGCGGACAGGGAAGGAGGGTGCAGATGCAGGCTGTGACATGGGTTAGCGGACAGGGAAGGAGGGTGCAGATGCAGGCTGTGACATGGGTTAGCGGACAGGGAGGGAGGGTGCAGATGCAGGCTGTGACATGGGTTAGCGGACAGGGAGGGAGGGGCAGATGCAGGCTGTGAGGTGGGTTAGCAGACAGGGAAGGAGGGTGCAGATGCAGGCTGTGACATGGGTTAGCGGACAGGGAAGGAGGGTGCAGATGCAGGCTGTGACATGGATTAGCGGACAGGGAGGGAGGTGCAGATGCAGGCTGTGACGTGGGTTAGCGGACAGGGAAGGAGGGTGCTGATGCAGGCTGTGACATGGGTTAGCGGACAGGGAAGGAGGGTGCAGATGCAGGGGTGTGACATGGGTTAGTAGACAGGAAAGGAGGGTGCAGATGCAGGCTGTGACATGGGTTAGCGGACAGGGGAGGAGGGTGCAGATGCAGGCTGTGACATGGGTTAGCGGACAGGGGTGGAGGGTGCAGATGCAGGGTGTGACGTGGGTTAGCGGACAGGGGTGGAGGGTGCAGATGCAGGCTGTGACATGGGTTAGCGGACAGGGGTGGAGGGTTCGGATGCAGGCTGTGACATGGGTTAGCGGACAGGGCAGGAGGGTGCAGATGCAGGCTGTGACATGGGTTAGCGGACAGGGAGGGAGGGTGCAGATGCAGGCTGTGACATGGGTTAGCGGACAGGGAGGGAGGGTGCAGATGCAGGCTGTGACGTGGGTTAGCAGACAGGGAAGGAGGGTGCAGATGCAGGCTGTGACATGGGTTAGCGGACAGGGAAGGAGGTGCAGATGCAGGCTGTGACATGGATTAGCGGACAGGGAGGGAGGGTGCAGATGCAGGCTGTGACGTGGGTTAGCGGACAGGGAAGGAGGGTGCTGATGCAGGCTGTGACATGGGTTAGCGGACAGGGAAGGAGGGTGCAGATGCAGGGGTGTGACATGGGTTAGTAGACAGGGAAGGAGGGTGCAGATGCAGGCTGTGACATGGGTTAGCGGACAGGGGAGGAGGGTGCAGATGCAGGCTGTGACATGGGTTAGCGGACAGGGGTGGAGGGTGCAGATGCAGGGTGTGACGTGGGTTAGCGGACAGGGGTGGAGGGTGCAGATGCAGGCTGTGACATGGGTTAGCGGACAGGGGTGGAGGGTGCGGATGCAGGCTGTGACATGGGTTAGCGGACAGGGCAGGAGGGGTGCAGATGCAGGCTGTGACATGGGTTAGCGGACAGGGCAGGAGGGTGCGGATGCAGGCTGTGACATGGGTTAGCGGACAGGGGAGGAGGGTGCAGATGCAGGCTGTGACATGGGTTAGCGGACAGGGGAGGAGGGTGCAGATGCAGGCTGTGACATGGGTTAGCGGACACGGTGGAGGGTGCAGATGCAGGCTGTGACATGGGTTAGCAGACAGGGGTGGAGGGTGCAGATGCAGGCTGTGACATGGGTTAGCGGACAGGGAGGGAGGGTGCAGATGCAGGCTGTGACATGGGTTAGCGGACAGGGTGGAGGGTGCAGATGCAGGGGCGATACGAATGGGTGTGCCCTTGGGCGCAGATGCAGGGCGTGACGTATGTGGACGATCAAACTGACCTTGATCTGAAACGGAAAGGCTACAGTTCAAGGAAATTCTCTCTCTCTCTCTCTTCGTCCGTCCCCCCCCCCCCCCCCCCCACACACACACACACACACACACACCCCGCTCTCGCTCTCTCTCTCTCTCCCTCTCTGAATTGAAGTGCGTTATGCGCACGCACACACACGTGTGTGTGTGTGTGTTACTGTTAGTGTGTTAGTGTGTGTGTGTGTGTGTGTGTGTGTGTGTGTGTGTGTGTGTGTGTGTGTGTGTGTGTGTGTGTGTGTGTGCCGTTTTTGCAGTGTTTGTTTCTTCTGAACTGTGTTTGTTGAAATGGTATTCTCGCAGTTAATCATTATATTGAACATTTTATCAGAAGATGGATTTCAGTTTCTTATTCGACACAAAAGAGACAATTTCCTAGTTTCAGAACTCGGAACACCAGCGTGTCTTTTGTTTATGTTCAGGCCACAGACACCTGTCCACACGTTTACAAAGGGTTCTACATTTTTGCGATTGTGATGTTCCGGAGGTATATCTTCTGGCTGTAAAAGAGAGTTGGGTGTGCGATGTACCTCCTAACGATCACTTTGCGCAAGCTTTGCGCACCAGTCTTTTTTTTTTTTTTTTTTTTTTTTTTTTTTTTATGAAATCACCCATTCACTGTCCAGAAAAACTCTCGGAAATGCTCTTTCCATTTCGCACACATCCATACAGCCACGTCTCTGAAATCCATTGTCCGAGCTAAAGCTTGAGCCAGTTTCCATACATGCTTTCTTCATCCTAATGCCTATTTTGGCAGCCTGTTGAACGTCCTGCAATGAAAGTCAACAATCTAAAGCGTGCAAACAATTATCAAAGTGGAATATTTTATATGTCATGTATATAATAATAATAATAATAATAATGATGATGATGATGAATACTTATATAGCGCCTATTCTCGGCTTGAAACCAAGCTCTAAGCGCTTAAAAAATCAACACTCGTTTACACAACGGGCTGCCTACCTGGGTAGTGCCGACTGAAGAGCTGCCAGCTGGCGCTTCATTCAGTCGTTTCCCGTGTCATCCAGTCAATATCGTTCACTTAATTTCCTTACTTCCTTCATTCTTGCCATTTTTCGCGCAGGGTGCATGTTATGTGTAACGTGTCATTCATACCAACGGCCAAACTGGCCTACTCTTCCCGAAGTTGGTGATGGGATTTTACGTGTGTGCAAGATGTTATGCCTGCGTTTCACACACGGAACCACGGTTATAGTCTCATTCAAAGGACTGTATGGGAAATGGAGTCAGAACCATGTTAACTCCAAGGGAAAAATCCCCCCGTACCGAAACGCCCCGGCGGAGGTTCGAACCCGCAACCCCAGGATCACCAAGATTACGAGTCCGGCGCTCTACCAACTGAGCTATATGCCCGTCCCAGTTCAATTCATGTTGCTTATAGCCCCAACCGATCGCAAAGGACCATGTCAGGGCTGTCATCTTGTCGAAATAATCTCTACACGGTTGTTTCAACGCGCGCGCGCGCATACGCACACACACACACACACACACACACACACACGCACACGCACACGCGCATGCATACGTACGTAAACACACACGCCACACGCGCGCGCGCGCCGCACGCACGCACACACACACACACACACACACAACACACACACACTCTCTCTCTCTCTCTCTCTCTCTCTCTCTCTTCTCTCTCTCTCTCTCTCCTCTCTCTCTCTCTCTCTCTCTCTCTCTCTCTCCATGTTTTGGTTATAGAGGAGGAAATGAAGACCCTTAACTCGCAAGCTCCCAAGTAAACAAGTTTGAAAACAGACAGGGAAAATCTGGAGGGAGAGAAAAAATACGGTATGGAGAGAAGAAAAACCGGTTTCTCCAGCAAGAAAAGAGAATTATTAAAACAACATAGGTACGTACTTCAACAAACAGAAAAGCCATTCCGGATCTATGTTCTCTGGCAGAAAACATCGAGTA
>JADBJO010000980.1:502500-512500 GCA_016801955.1 Conus betulinus | reverse complement strand
AAGCTGTAAACATTCTTTCTATCCCCCCTCCCTTTCTCCCTTTTTCTTTTCTTTTTTTTTTCGCCGTATAAAATGTTTTAATTTCCAAAGTGAAAATAGAGATTATATATGCAAAACACATCATATTCGATTGAAGGTACTGAAATAATAGCACACACATGAGCCATTAAAACAGTTTATCACAATTGTTTGTACGTTAAATCACAAAAACATTGAGGAGCAAAAATAGTAACTACTAAAAACTAAACAACATAAAACAGAGTTAACAAATACAAAAATACACAATATTGATTGAAGGTACTGAAATGATAGGACATAAAACTATCAACAATTAAATCACAATTGTTTGCACATTAGATCACAAATATTTATGAGCAAAATGAAAACTACTGAAGACATAGAAGAATTTTCAAAAGTTACAAAAATACGAACGACCCAGAAGTTTGAAAAGAAGCAAGCAAAACAAAACAAATAAAACAAAAACTCTAAGCACACACACCCACACCCACACCCACACACACACACGCACGCACGCACGCACGCACACACACACACACACACACACACACGAGTCGGCCGTTGCCATAGCTTTAGTATACCATAAACCAAACGACGTTTTTACTCCAAAAGAGGCGAGCATGGAAGCTATGGGGCAATAAAAAACATCCGTTTTTTGCAACATGCCAAGACGAGCAGCCTACTTTTCCTACTTCATCTCGGACTTTGAAAAAACCCCCCCCCCCCCAAAAAAAAAAAAAAAAAAAAAACACAGTAAAGATTTGACCTGACGGTAGGTTCTTTTCCTATTTATATTTATTAAATGACAGAGTTGGGGAGCAGCAGGGCTAGGTCAAACAAGCTGTAAAACATTTTGCTGTTTCACCTCTCCAGGGCAAAAGAGATGGGAGCGGATCCGGGGGGGGGGGGGGGGGGGGGGGGGGGGGAGGAAATGTTAGGACTGCTGCTTGCTTCACATTTATTACTTTGAAGAGCCTACGAATTTTCACCTCGAATCACACTTTGTTGTAAATGTGTGCTTATAGCTTTTTTTTTTTTTTTATTATGTAGTATTGTTGATTTTGTGGTTGTTATGATCCTTCTCTTTCTTTTGTTCTTCTTCGTTTCTCCTTGGTTTTTTTTTTTCACTTCTTGTCTTTTCCTCTCCTCCTTTTCCTCCTCCTCCGAGTCCGCCTCCTTCTTCTTTTTTGTCTTCTTCTTTTCTTCGGCGTCTCCTCCTTCTCCTCCTTCCTCTTTCTTCCTCCTTCTCCTTCACCTCCCTCCTCCTGCTCCCCCCTCCACTCGAGGCTTATCCCCATTTTCTTCCTCCTCCTTCTTTTGCTTTCGTCTCCTTCTCCTACTCCTTCTCTCATCCTTCTTCGGTCTCCTCTTCTTCGTTCCTTCCTTCCTCCGCCTCCTTTTCATTTTCTTCTTCTCCCTTCTCCCCCTCCACCTTCTCCTTCTCCTCCTCCATCATACGACCTTCCTCCTTTTCTTCTTCTTCCTCAACTTCCTCTTTCATCCCTCCACCTTCTCCCTTCACTTCCACCCCCCTCCCACACACATCCTCCTCCTCTTCTCCCTCCTCTCCTTTTCTTCTTTTTTCTTTTCTCCCCCCACCCTCCTTTTCCTCCTTTCCCCCTTTTCCTTCTCATCCTTACTCCTCCTCTCCCCCCCTTCTCTCCCCCCCCCCCCCCCCCCCCCCCCCCCCCCCCCCCCGCTCCTCCTAATTTTTTTTCTCTCGTCTATCTTCTTTGGCTAATACTCTTAAGTCAAATATTGGTGGGATTTCGTTGTTGTCGTGAACTTCTTTTAATCCCATCATTGAGATTGCATAATTCTATGTCGGGTAAGATGTCTAAAGACAAATTAATGTATAGTGTGTGTGTGTGTGTGTGTGTGTGGTGTGTGTGTGTGTGGGTGTGTGTGTGTGCGTGCGTGTGTGAGCGCGCGCGCGCGCTCGTGCATGCGTGCTTGCGTAGTGTGTGTGTGTGTGTGTGTGTGGTGAGCACGTAGGCGCGCTTGCTTACAAGCGTACGTGCTTGCAATCGTGCGTGCATGCTATGCAACACACAACACACACACACACACACACACAACACCACACACACACACACTCACACACATGTACACACACACACACACACACACACACACACACACACACACACAGTACACACACGCACACACAGACACAGACACACACACACACACACACACACACACACACACCACACATACACAACACACACACACACACACACACACACACACACACACCACACGCGCGCCGCGCGCGCGCGCGCGCGTGTGTGTGGTGTGTGGTGTGTGTGTGTGGGCTCCATCCACTGTCACATAGTGGTTTACTCTACTATGAAAATGGCGTCGGATTTAACGTGCGTGCGAGAGTTGCTTTCCTTCTTCTTCTTCTTTCTTCTACTACTACTAACTACTACTACTACTACAACTACTACTACTACTACTATACTACTACTACTTCTCCTTACACACTGGCCTCCTGCATTGTACCGCAGAACAACGTTGTTTTCCTTCAACACCACATAGAAATGTTTAGAACAACACAATAGTACAGGTTTCCCCTTACAGCCTGAGGATCACGCACGCAGAAGAACCCGCGGCAAAAGGGAAAGCTGTCCCAGGCACAACTCTGTCTGAAACTCCACTTTAATCGTCCACAGCAGCACACACAGGCAAACGATGAAGACGGGCGACTCTTGCTCTATGGCTACGTGTTCTTTCCGGAACAGAACTGTCGGAATTCACAAAGAAATCTGCCGCAGTAATGAAGTTGTACTGGAGTAGCCTGCGACGTGACAGCGCCTACAGCGCTATGGTGGACTCTGGGGCCTGTGATGCAAGACTAAGCCAGGCCAGACCAGACCAGACCAGACCAGACCAGCCCAGCCCAGCCCAGACTAGACTAGACTAGACTAGACTAGACTAGACTAGACGAACGAACGAGACGAGACGAGACGAGACGAGACGAGAGGAGACGAGACGAGACAAGACGAGACGACACCTGTCACTTCTCGCCACACCACGTGAGAGCAGACAAGACCAGACCAACCGGGCCAGACCAACCAGGCCAGGCCAAACTACGTCATGCCCTGCCAAGCGAGACCAGCTCTGACCAGACCAGACCAGACCAGGCCAGGCCTGGCTAGGCCCAAACCAGGCCACGTAAGATCAGACCAGGCCAAACCAGACCGTCCGGCATCATACCGTGTACTGCACTATATCAGCTAGGCTATGCTATGCTATGTTATATAAAAATTCAATGCTATATTATACTGTACTAAATACAACATTGTACAATATGCAACTTTAGCATTGCAGAATCCAACCCGTTACAATTCTATCAACACAAGTAATTCCAATCCAACCCAACCCAACTCAACCCAACCCAACCAACCCAACCCAACCCAATCCAGTCCAGCCTACTAAACAAATACAATGCGATGCAACAACGGAATACAAAACAGAACGGAACAAAATATTTGTCACTCTTGTCTTGAGAGCTAATCTTTGCCTCTTTACACACACGATAACCAAGACGGCTGTGTAAAAGGCGATAGAAATATCAACACCCATTTTGCGCCGAACATGAGAGATATAGTGATTGTTCGTTCTTCGTTTTCATCGTCCTAAATGTTGTTTGTTTTACCCGAAGAAGACCACGATAGATCGAAATGCATCGCATTTTACCTTGTCTAGTTTGTCCAGCGGAGCCAGTAACTTTTCTTTTCATAATCAACCTTACATGTTTAGTCCAACACTGTCTCTCGCCTCCAGAAACACTCATCAGTTGGGAGCCCACTTTGCCATCTTTTTCTATCATTCATACACACCAAACATTAATGCGCCAAGGCCTTGCTTAAGGAGTCGGGTATTCAAAGACTGGCGCAATTAAATTGTTTCCGATCATTTTTTTTTTTTTTTGGTCTGAAAGTTGATTCTCCTCGTTTTCTTTCATGCGGCTATCAAGGTTCGAGCCAAGTAATTCAAAGCAGACAGATTAAAAGACGAATGGGACTATAAATTTGGGGGCTTCCAGTTGGCGCAAAGTATTTTGAGTCACGGGTGAGTGGAAAGGCCTGAAATGTGACGTCAACTAAGGGGGGGGGGTGGGGTGGGGGAGGTCATGTTTTTTGGCAGACTGTGATTTCATTGGTGGAAATTCCCCGCAAACAAGGGAAATAATTCGTGGGGGAGTTGCTCGTTTGATCAGTTATCGGTTTTACATTAAATACTTGATCAGAGTTATGGTAGGCCTTAAAACGCCCACAGAGATTATGGTTATATAGTGGTTTAGTGGAAAATCCAAACTGTGGTGTGTGGTCTCAAATACCTTCCCTGTCAGTTCTGCTTTCGTGACCTTACACATTTTCCCCAACTCCTGCTTTTAAAATGCTTCTCATGAAACAGTAATCATCAGCAGTGTTATCTCAACAAGTGATGGATTGTATTCACGGTCACAATAGTTTGTGATGTGTTAGATAATGGCTGCACCCCCACTGAGACGGGGGTTAGGTGCATGAGGGGACGGGGGGTGGGGGTGGGGGTAGGAAGGGGAGGGGATGAGGAAGCGGAGCGGTATTTTTTTTTTCTTTTTTTTTTCTATAGTCATGGATTTGATTCCCAGCAAAAGTTTCTTCCCTTTAATTATCCCCCCTCCCGATCTCCCACGCCTCCTTTTTTTTTTTTTTTTTTTTTTTTTTTTTCTTTTCCCTCTTTTTTTTTTTCTTTTTTTTTCTTTGTTTCGGGGTTTGTGAAAGTCGCAATCAAGAAGTTTTTACTGTTGCCCTTGAAGCTTGAAATTATCATTACGAAGACATTCTCATTTCCCGATTTATAATTGAACTATGAGTCCCCAGGTTTCCAACAACACGTCTGATTGGTTTATTGTGAAAACAGTTAACCCTTCGAAGCAGAGGTCGTTTATATTTCAGCCTAGTGCTCTTGTTTGCTCGGACAGGAAGGGAAATTATTCATAGTTCAATCACTGAGGTTCCAATGAGTTGTTTCCCTTTCGTGTGATTTGTCTCTTCGTCTCGTCTATTGAACTGTGGTTGATAAGTTAATCATGCGGATATCGGATTCGTAATTTAGATTTGTCTTTGATGATTGTTGGGCGGTGTGAGTCAATGTTAGGACTAATTGTGTTACTTCATTTGTCTGCATTTAGGTGGCGTGCTAGTAGTTTGTGAAACGCGCGCGCGCGCGCGCGTGTGTGTGTGTGTGTGTGCGCTCGCGCGTGCACGAGTGCGTGGGTTGGCAGGTGCGGGGTGTTTCGGTGTATAAGGATGTGGGCGTGCGTGCGTGCGTGCGCGCTCGCGCGGCGCGCCGCGTGGTGTGTAGTATATATGTGTGTGTGCGTGCACGTGCGTGCGTGAGTGGGTGGTTGGTGTGTGGTGTGTGTGTGTGTGTGTTGTGTGTGTGTGTGAGAGAGAGAGAGAGAGAGAGAGAGAGAGAGAGTGAGAGTGTGTTTCCGAGTGGAGCTGATGTTATATTTTGTGAGAGGAAGAGAGGCGAGAGAGAGAAGAGAGAGGGAGAAGACAGAGGAGGGGTGACAGAGAGAGGAAGAGGAGACGCGGAGAGAGGAGGGAGAGAGCAGGAGAGGGAAGAGAGAGAGGGAGATGAGGAGGTCACTGAGTCTCGAAGGAGAGAGAGGAAAAACTGAAAAAGGAGGAGGCACGAGCAGGAAAACTTTTCTCCACCTAGTGGTCCGTATATTTTAAAGTTGATAGCCGCCAAAGGGGAGGACAGAACAGAGAGAGAGAGAGGAGAGAGAGAGGAGTGAGAGAGAGATGTGGAGAGAGAGTACTGTGAGGAGGAGAGTGCGCAGGGCGAGCGAGAGTCTAGGTTATGTGTGAGAGAGGAGAGAGAGAGAGAGTAGGAGATGGAGGCAGGTGCGAGAGGGAGAGAGGTTGAGGAGAGTGCGAGAGAGTGCGAGAGAGAGGAGAGAGAGCGAAGTGTGTGCACTGAAAACTGAAAAAGGAGGGAAGGCAACGAGAAGGAACTTTCTCCACCTAGTGGTCCGTATAATTTGAAGTTCCGCCGAAGGGGAGGACAGAACAGAGAGAGAGAGAGAGAGGGAGAGGAGAGAGAGAGGAGAGAGAGAGAGAGAGAGGAGAGAGAGAGGAGAGAGAGAGAGAGAGAGAGAGTGCCACTGGAAAAGAGAAAAGAGAGGAGGCACGAGGAAGGAGAAGGAACTTTTCTCCACCTAGTGGTCCGTATATTTTGAAGTTCCGCCGAAGGGAAGGACAGCAGAACCAGCTCGTGAGAACTGTTTTGCTCTATGAAGAACTCGCTAGGCTTGCTACCGGTTCATGGTTACCTGCTGACGAAAAGCACTTAAATAGGCACAGCGAAGAAAACTCTCCGAAATCTGGAAGATCCCTTACCCCCCCCCCCCCCCCCCCACCCCATCCCCTACCTACTCCCCTCTATAAGAAAACTGTCTTAATCAAAGATGAGTCTTTGCTGTAAAAAATGAAAGAATTTTGGTTGAAATAATGCGATTACAATTTAACCAGAAATCAAAAGGCAGAAATGTAAAAACAACACAAGAACACCACAAAAAAAAACAAACAAACAAACAAACAAACACAAACAAAAAACCACCATGGTAGCTAGCAACGGAGATGAAAAAAAAAAAATTACGGGGATTGCAAAACTTTTTTTTACCCAAAAAATCCCGTAGTTTAAGCTCTGTTCTTCACAAAACTGAATGGCTCAAAGTTAGGAGCAAAGACACACGATGAAAATGATAGTGAAACCTTTCTGTGTACATGGAAGGCATGTGTGTTGAGTTTGACAATTTTTTGACAGCGCGTGTTTTACATCAATCTTTGAGCCTTTCGCCGTGTCTAATATCTGCTCCTGACTTTCTTGTGTGTGCCTAATCTTACGTATGCAGCTTATAATTATGCTCATAACTTTATAAGATCGAATAAACTTATAGAAAGTTTTTTCTTGTTTACTCCATCATGCTCCAGCTTTCACGGAATTCTGGCACTACAGGGAAATAATCCTTATTCAGCCAAATTCGGAATGGAAATGTTTTTTTTGCTTCTGACATTCAGATCAATAACAGATGTAAATGGTTCGACATTCAACATCCGTATCAAAAACACATCGGGCAGCATGATGACATGAAATAATGCTTCCATGAAAACCACGTCGATTTCAAAAAGTTAAAGAAGAAACACTTTCAAATCTAATATCTAAGACCGCTTCCTTTCTTACAGAGCCAAATAATGTTATCGCATCGTTAAATGGCGATCTCCTTCGATTACATCATTCTGCCCGGAATATTTTCTCATCTCTGAAAGGACCACGAAAATTCTGTAGCCCCTGTTTTGAGTCATTGACGGGTTATCTGTTACAATTACCGATTTGCATTCTTACCCTTAGTGTCCAGTTTTTTCCTAATGCATTTGCATTCTCTGTTTTTACTTCCTGTTCCATAGCGCATTTCGAAACATGTTGTTTGAGTGTTCGCTTATCTATCCTGCTTGAGAGAAGATTTGGTGATCAAAAGGTGAATTTCGACTGTGCCCTTAGTTAGTATACGACGAAGTACATATGTAAGTTATAGAAGAAACACTGTCAAATCTAATATTTCAGACAGTTTCCTTTCTTACAGAGCCCAAATCTCTCTCTCTCTCTCTCTCTCTCTCTCTCTCCTCTCTCTCTCTCCATCTACATGCATAAAAACCATACTCTTTCTACAACTCTCTCCAACTCTCTCACTCTCTCTCTCCTCTCTCTCTCACACACACGTACATACATGTCTGTGTGTGTGTATGGTGTGAACACCATACATACTGATACATACCTGTTGTGTGTGTGTGTGTGTGTGCACACGCGCGCGCACATGTGCATGAGAGAGAGAGAGAGGGGGACTCACACTCTCTCTCTCTCTCTCTCTCCTCTCTCTCTTCACACACACACACACCACACACACACACACACACATACTCATACGCACACAAGATGAGAGAGAGAGAGAGAGAGAGAGAGAGAGAGAGAGAGAGAGAGGAGAGAGAGAGAGAGAGAGAGAGAGAGAGACAGCAGAGAACAGCAGGTATCTTGGCGTGCTCCGTTGTTGTGATTATGTCGTGACCTGGACTGTACACAGCGAACAATTTACAACTATCTACCGGCACGTCTTAATCTGTTTTCCAGAGTGACCCTGTCGTTTTTCTCTTTGCCTGTCACATTGTAATCTGTTTTCATTTTATTCTCTCTCTCTCTCTCTCTCTCTCTCTCTCTCTCTCTCTCTCTCTCTCTCTCTCTCTCTCTCTCTCTCTCTCTCAGATGTTTTGACATTTTGCCTTTTAGACTCATTTGTGACGAGTCATATACAACGGTAGACTGACAGGCGGAGGGTGGTTAAAGGATAGACGACGTAGCAAATTGTCATTTCTGAGAATGTGACTGCCACTTACGTCTTCCAAACCATTGGCGTTACATTCCATTCTTCCCCGTTGTATGCCGTCTCCCAACACTTCTCTCCCTCCTTACTCTTGTACCCCAGTCTCCAAACCATGTCCTCCCCCCCCCCCCCTTTCCTCTTTGTTGTTTTTCTCCATCAACTCAGTGATTTCAACGTCAGAGTCGGCACGCGTGCTGGGATGGAGTTTTAGGGGAAAATGGCGTTGGCAGCTGCAGCAGAAAATAAAATGGCCTTCTATCGCTGGAAACCTGCGCTGCTTATGACCTTCTCATCTCCAATTCGGCCTCTCGCCATTCTTATCGTAACAAGATGACCCTCGCTCGAAGCACTGGTATCTGCTGGATTACGTTATTGTCATGTCTATTTACGTCAACACTCCTGCTTTGTAGGAATGATGTTAAATGGCCTAATTAAACAAATCGTCACGTAATGCTTCTTACATCATGTCGCATGTCTCTTATCATGGTTTTTCTCCTCGTCTGGCTGCCTTGCAGCATGGAGTCCCTCAAGGAAACGTGTTGGGCCCTGTTGTCTTTGTCCTTTACATACAACCTTTCTCTAACAATGTCGCCCATCGTAGCTTTTCTCACCACAATTTTTTCCGCTATGGCAATCGATTTTACGTGTCTACTGATATTTTGCAGGTTCTTTCTGCTATCCATCGCACACAATTATGTGTTTGAGATATATGTCAAACAAAAATTTCAAGTGAACATTAAAAAAAAATCCCTGAAGTAACTTTCATTGTGCGCAAAGACTTAAGTCCACGGACTGACTTTCCACTTCTGTCCAGTTAGAAAACACCCCCACTCATGCCTCTACGACTGTGAGTAGTCTAGGCGTTACATCTGACCAGACTCTTTTTGTCCAGCATAAGGTTTCCTCTGTCTGATGCACTTGCTTCTTTTTGGAGCTCCAATTGCATTAGTTCTGCTCGTCATCTTCTCTCTAAAGACTCCAACAAATCTCTCATTTCTGCTTTCGTTCTCTCCAGACTGATTTACTGTTCCTGTGTCCTCGCTGGCTGTCCACGAAATGTTCTCCTCCTCCGACTTCAACAAAGAAGCTAACAATGTTGTTCTGTCAATCTTCAGATGCTGTAAATGCTCAGTGTCATTCCTTTACTCCTCTGCCTTCACTGGCTTCCCATCGACAAACGAATTGACTGTAAACTCGCTGAAGAGTCCTATCCAGCGGACGAAAGGCCTTGGAGCAGGCAACATGAATAGTTCTGTCTTCAAGATGGGTTGAAATGGTCTCCATAGGCTTTTAGCGAAGATGGTATATTTTAAAGATATCTCCATGATTTTTTTCATTCTCATTTTTCTTCTCTCTCTTTCCCCCTCTCTGATTCTTTTTCTTTCTCCCCAATCTTTGCCAAGTCATTAATATACTGATGGAGGAATTGTAAAGCCTGTTCTTGTTTTCTCCCACTGCTAAATTCTTCAACATATTGACTGCAGACTCTCTCTGCTGTGCTTCAGTTCCCTGAATGGGTGGGCTTCTTCCTGCCTCGCTGAT
>JADBJO010000980.1:477500-492500 GCA_016801955.1 Conus betulinus | reverse complement strand
GTTTGCATCGAAAAGTCCAAGGAAGTCTGTAGTGACAAAATAACAAAAGACAAATGGTTTGATCATTTGAGTGGAATGTTCAAATCGAACCGACGCGCTTCAAATGAATCTAATGTCCATCATTCTATTAATTTTGCTAGGCTACCAGAAATCGACTTACTAGATCAAGCCATCACTGAAAGTGAGGTTCGAAGAGCATTACGACACTTAAAATCTGGCAAAGCTTGTGGCTCAGATAGAATCCTGGCGGAAATGCTGAAGTCAGCAGAAGAGGTAGTATGTGAGTTTCTCACAAAACTATTCAATTCATTTTTTTTGTCGGGGACTTTTCCAGACATGTGACGTGGAGCCATCATTGTACCCATTTTTAAGAAAGGTGACCGTGGAAATCCGTCCAAACTATAGAGGAATATCACTCCTGAGCTTGATCGGAAAATGTTACACATCTCTTTTGAATAATCGTTTTAATTTCTGGTTGGAAGATGAGAACAAGTTGTCAGAATCACAGGCGGGTTTCAGGAGAGGATACTCTACCACGGATCATATCTTTATCTTATACTCCGTGATCCATAAGTACTTGAGCAAACCCCGGAAAAACTATATGTATGTTTCGTCGATCTAAAGAGAGCATATGACTCAGTTCAACATGTAATCTTATTGAGAGCCCTGGTCAAAGCTGGCGCATGGCACAACATGTACATTTACCAAAGCGGTGTAGTAGTTTTAAAAAGCACACGTACGTGTGCAGAACGACTTCACGGACTGTTTCGGTAGCCCACAAGGTTTGAGACAGGGATGCGTTGCAAGTACAACGTTTTTTCTCCGCAGTCATCAATCATTTATCAGAACAATTGTCGGTAGAAGGTAAGCATGGTGTACAGCTTTGTCCCAGTCTTGTTAAATTATTCATTCTGATGTTTGCAGATGATCTTGCACTACTGTCAAGTTCGCCATCTGGCTTACAGAACCAGCTTAATGGTTTAGTTATGGCTTGTTCTGATCTCAAACTTGAAATAAATTGTGAAATTGTGACAAAACTAAAGTTATGGTTTTTAGGAAGGGTGGGTTCCTTGGGAGACATGAGAAATGGTATGTTTGGAACAGAACAACTCGAAGTCGTTAACAGTATGTATATCTTGGCTTTACTTTCACAACCATGAGCGCTTATGAAGCAGGAAAGCTAGTAGCGATCAAAGGTAAACGAGTAACTACCGACATTATCCGATCTCTGAGGCGAATCACTAGCCTGACGAGAGAAACGTTTTCAAAATGTTCGACACAGTGGTTCAACCGACTCTTGCAGACGCTTCGGAAACCTGGGGACCGTTGCAGGGCAGTAATCAGGTAGAAAAGGTCCATTTGTATGCCTGCAAAAAGTTCTTGAATGTGGCTATATACACACCATCACTCATGGTCTACGGTGAACTAGGACGGTATCCCCTTCAAGTGAACTGTTGTATCAGAGCTGTGAAATACTGGCTACATATCATAAAGATGGTCAGAGATCGCCTACCCCAAGCAAGCTTAAGACATTCTAACAAAGCTGGATAACCAAGGGAAAATTAACTGGGTCACAAGAATTATAATGCTTTTACAGACATTGGGCTTTATTTTTGTTTGGCTTAACCAAAGTGTGGAAATGATTTAATGTTTCTGTCTGTTTTTAAACAAAGAATTACAGACGCAGCAAAACAAGAGGGGTTTGCAGACATGAGCGACAGTCGACGTTTCACCTTGTATACATCATTCAAAACTATGCTTGTACCATAAGATTATTTTTCCTAAGATAAAGTGCGTCAGAGAATCCTTGACGAGGTTCAGGTTAGGGGTGAGCGACATAAACTCTCACAGAAATCGTTATTATACTTCTGCGGGAATGAATGACTCTCCCTTCTGTACAGGTGAACTAGAGGATGAAAAACATGTTTTGTTTGAGTGTCCTCAGTATAACAATATTCGCCCAAATATTTTCAAAACTATTTCGCCTCATTTCAAAAGCCAGTATCTGATGAAAATTTTTGACATGTGAAAATGTTAATATTACTCGTCAGCTTGCTTGGTTTTTGTACAAATCTTTTCAAAGAGAAAAGAGAGCCAATTGCTGAAGAGTTCATGGTGATGTGTTAAAAGAAAAAAATCTCCAGAAGTTATCATTTGATTGTCTACGCATGCACACACACACGCGTACGCACATAAGAAAGCACACATACACACACACACGCGCGCGCGCGCACACACACACACACACGCATGCACGCACACACGCACGCACGCACGCACACACACGCACGCACGCACGCACGCACACACCCACACACACACACACACACACACACACACACACACACACGCACACACACACGATCATACGAAAGGCAAACAACAAACCGCAGTGAGGTGGAACTAGGTCCAAACATAACCAAATTCTTTCTTGAAAGGTAAAGGGAAGGGAGGTAATCAACTTTAGGAAAAAGAGCGATAAGAAAAAACGGAGCAGGTGGATAAATAAAGGAATTGAGCGAGAACAGACGACACGTAAAAAGAAACAAATTCTCCTCAAGTATGTTGCATTTGCATGATACTGTGATGAAAACGTTCTCTTCCCACCAGACTTGGCTGTGTTGCTCGCCCTTGGGTGCCAGTGAAACAAGGAAGTAGAGAGAGAGAGAGAGAGAGAGAGAGAGAGAGAGAGAGAGAGAGAGAGAGAGAGAGAGAGAAGGTGCGGGTAACTCGCCTCGATTTTCCCATCTTCGCCATTGTCAGACTCCCGTTCTGGCTGCACACACCCAAAATGAAAGCGCCATGCCTTGCTTAAGAAGTCGAGTATTTAAACACTGCACAATCAGATTGTTTGGAGATTCCTTTTCATAGTGTCTGAAAGTTGACTCATCTCGTTTACTTTCAGATGGCCATCAAGGGGCAAGTCAAGTGGTTCCAATTAAGCAGACGGATTCAAATAAAAGGAATGGGACTATTTGTGGGATACCAACTGCCGCGAAGATAGGGTCACGGGTGAGTGGAAAAGACCTGAAATGTGACGTCAGCTAAAGGGAAGGTCTTGTATTGAAAGATTGTGAATGGTTTTACTGGTTGAATGGTTTCACTGGTGTGTGTGTGTGTGCACGCGCGCGCGCGCGCGCGCGTGTGTGTGTGTGTATGTGCGCTTGCTTGCTTTGAATTTGATAATTCAATACTGTGGAACGTGAGTTGAAGAGACAGACACACTCTCGTGAACTAACTCGTGAAAAGGAGGCACGACATAGAATCAGTCAAATCAACGGAGAGAAGTGAATGCCTTCAAACATGTGCAATGGGACACTAAACTAGCGAAAAACGAAGAGACCCTTTCTGCCCCCCCCCCCCCCCCTATTTTTATTTATTTATTTATTTTGTTAGGGGGCTACCTTTTTTCTGTTTGCCGCCGTATGTGTTTGTTGATCCATCGGCGTAGCTTTCCCTTCGAAGTGTATAAGTGTGTACAATACAGGCAAGATGATATAATCAACTTCTTCAACGGCAATGATATCACAACGGCTCTGATAAGTCAGTATGCGTAACGTATCTATCATTTCTGAAATAAAATTAGCGAAATGTAACGCTTGAACTGGATTTTAAGGGCCCTGTACAGCTGAACTCACGTCGAAGCATGTAGGCCGTGACTTCTTTTTCTTGCGCTAGTTTTCTTTCTTTCTTTCTCTTTCTTTTTTGTTTTTGTTTTTTTTTTTTTTGTTTTTGCTGTCCCATCTTCTGTGCCACCTCAGTAACAGTGCACCCACACCACTCATTCCGACACCCCGTCTACAGCCACAGCCCGGTCGGTCCTGCCGCAGCCCCGGCACCGACAATCCATAGGGAGCAGTCAATGTCAAGTCGTCAAGAGGCAACCCACTGGAAGAGACACTGCACTGCTGTCGAGTCACTTCGGTGGTGTTTCAGTGGCGCCTGTTCTGATCCAGCATACGCAGGACACCACCTACTAAGCCCCCTACTGACGACAATAATTGCTTAGCCACGGAGCCGGCGTGAGTGAGCTCTCCCTCCGGAGGGCGCGCCACCACATCCGTCCAACGATAGCCCCCCCCCCCCCCCCCCCCCCCCCCCCCATGGACCCGCCAATACCGGTGACCCCGACGGAACCAAACCAAGGCCACAGAGTTGGAGAGGACATCGAAACTGAGGTCACCATGAGAGCAGGGCATGAAGGGCCACAGAACTAGAGACTTTTGTTGATGCTGATCGATGAGAATGAGGATAATAAAGATGACGGATTTCCATTTCGGTCTGAGACAGCACGAAAGGGCTGTACTCTACGCTTCCTTTCATAACATATCCCGGCGTCAACCAAGCCCGAGAGATACAGACATCTGCAGTGTTGGTCAGGAAATTTGAGCAACACTCTCAGATACGCATCCATTAAGTGGATGAAACTCGACTGTGTGTTCCCTGTCTTCCCGATGAGTCCGCAGCAAACTCAACTCTGGGTAGGAGCCGATCGGGGCAGAGAAATCCCACATGACTCTGATGGGAATCGAACCCGCGATCTCCCAGCCGGGAATGCGGCCGCTAGCCATTTCGCCACGGCGGCTGGTTTCCTTGCACAAGTTGCATGCATACTGCGCGCAGGATCTCAGTACGTCATCTGTCGTGGCACTGTCGGAGCCCTCGCACTGATGGATAGAGAGAAATCAAATCAAAAGCTACTCCCTGACGCTCGTGACCGAGTGTCTCACTTCATATTTGTCATTTGCCCCGTGCACGTAACAAATCCTGTTCGAGAACACGAACGCAAATTGAATCTTGACCATGAAGACTGATGACCTGAGTGAAAAATAATAGGGATCAGCCTTTTTTTTTTTTAACGCATCCAAACGCATCCAAGGATGTGTTTTGGCTGATATTTGAAATGTTGAAATATTTCTAGTTTTCTATGTTTTATCCATAACAAAAATTACAGATCATACAAGAAAGAGAAGTGATAATCGGAAGAACGAACGCAGATTGAAGCGTCACCTTAATTTCATTCAAAAAAAAAAAAAAAGGGGGTAGGGTCGCGAAATAATGGCGATCAGTCGCTTTAATGAACGTATGATAGCATTTTGCTAAATGACTGACATTTCAAATGTGAAAATACTGCTAAACTTCGTCGTTTCATTCATACAAAAAATACATATCACACATGAAATTCGATGCTAAAAACTTCTAAAATACTTTGAAACCAATTCGACATCGGTTTTAGTGTCTATGTAAAAATACTGCTTATTTTTGTTCGTTTCACACCATACCTAAAATCAGATGGTAAAAACTTTTAAGACACTTTGAAACCAATTCGACATCGCTTTAGAGTTCTGGCTAGGTCAGTCAGTGTCGCTATTAACTGCCTACCCGTAAAGACAAGCACCCAAACCACCATTTAAAGTCAAGCAGAAAGGAAGAATTAAAAAAGAAAAAAGTCCCACCACTCGACGCGGGAACATTGCGCACAATTATGGTACATCTGGACCTTAGGGTGCACTTGCACAGTACAACTTCACTCCTAAAATATACAGCCCTTGATTTAGAGGCCTCAAAGTCATGAAGTCGTCGCTGATGGGCTCGTGAAGTTCCAGAATGATTGAAACACATATAGACTACACATTCTCTTGATTTACACCCCCGTACCCCACCTCTCTCTCTCTCTCTCTCTCTCTCTCTCTCTCTCTCTCTCTCTCTCTCTCTCTCTCCCCTCTGTCTGTCTCTGTCTGTCTGTCTGTCTGTCTGTCTGTCTGTCTGTCTGTCTCTCTCTCTCTCTCTCTCCTTTTCTCTCTCTCACTCTTGTAAATGATTTGTTCGTTTGTACTGACGTTAGAGATTTTTTTGTCTTTTTTTTAAAATGCTTTGTTTGACAAAGGTGTTTTTCCGTATAACTGGAGTGAGTCTCTTATCCTACCACTGTACAACGCAAATAAGACGCAAATAACCCTAGCAATTATAGAGGCATTGCATTAAGTGATATCAGCACAGTAAACTTTGTGGTACTGTCATCAATAGCAGAATTCAAGTGTGGGTACAGAAAACGACATTACTGGAGATATATAAGCAGGATTTAAAAAGGGGTTTACTCCGCAACTGACCACATGTTCACGCTCATGGCTTAATACAGAAGAAACAACTTGCTGCTGATAAAAAAAGAACTGTACTGTATGTTGCTTTTATTGACTTTCAAAACGCTTTTGATTCAGTAAATCGTAACTTACTTTGACCAATTTTACTGAAGAATGGGATACGAGGAAAACTGTTTAAATGTATCCAGAGCTTGTACAAAGACGTGAGAGCGAGCGAGAATCAAAACTGGAAACAGATGTCGGATGTTATCAATACACTGTTGGTATTAAAACAGGGTGATGTATGTAGCCCTGTATTGTTTTGTTTTATTTATAAATGAATTAGCTCTGAAAGTTGTAAGGAAAGGGAAGCATGGAGCATGTTCTCTACCTGTCGCTTTTGAATTGTTTATCTTACTGTTAGCTGACGATGTCATTTTTAATGTTTGAAACTATTGTTGGACTACAGAACCAGCTAAACAGTTTGCAAAATGCAGCTTTCAATCTGGATCTGCGTGTTAATTTAGATAAAAGTAATATTATTGTTTTCAAAAAAGGGAGGGTAGTTAGCAGCTAGAGAACAGTGGACTTATAATGGAGTTACAATGCCTGTTGTAAATGTCTGTAAATATCTTGGTATATATTTTTCGACAAATTTGAGTTTTACAGGTGCATGTAGAGATGTCGCAAGCCGTGGAAAAAGAACGCCGTCTTAAGTGTCATGCAGAAATTGTATCTGCCTGAAAATAATTCCCTGGACATACTCCTAAAATATTTTGATGCCAAAATAGAGCCTATTGTTCGGTTATGGGGGGTAGAACTGTGGGGTTTGGGAGGGTTTGGAAAAAGCTGCTGAACATTGTGAAAAAGTTTTATATTTGTGTTCTTTGAAAATATTTTCTTGGTGTTCACAGACGTACACCAAATGACTTACTTTATGGTGAAACCAACAGATATCTGATTACAGTCAATTCTGTTCTTCGATGTGTAAGTATTGGTTAAGACTTATCAGCATGGAAGAAAATGGACTGCCATACAAAGCATGTTTTGACGCTGTTACATCTTGATGCTAAAGATAAACAGAACTGGGCAACCAATGTAAAGTTATGCTTGTTTAAATTTGGATATGGTCATGTTTGGGTTAACCAGGGAGTAAGAAATGTTCAAATGTTTATTCGTAGCTTCAGACAAAGAGTGATTGATTGTAGCTGGCAGAACTGGCGACATCATATCCAAACCAGTGAACGATTTGAAATGTACTCTGTGTTGAATGGGATATCTCATTCTGTTAAGCCATACATAACCCTAAATTAAGTCGATCTTTAAAAACAGATCACATCCAGAAATAAGAGTTCATTACCTAAGATACAGGACTCACACTGATCATGACTTAAAATGTCCACTGTGCAGAAAATCCAAGGAAGACGAAATACATTTAGTTTTAGTCTGCCCAGCTATTCAGAATATTAGAGAAAAGTTTATTCGAGAAAAATATTATAAGCAGCCCTGTCTCTTCCACTCGTACTTGTGTATGCTGATGGCTTCTACCAATGAAATGTGGTGAAAAATTTTAGTCTTTTTCTTTACCACGCCTTTAAAGTAAGAGACGTATTATGTTCTTAGCACAGTTTGACTTTTTTGGTTATGTTTGTGTATGGTACCACTCAGTACATTTTTCTTTGTGTCTTGAATTATTTGAATATGTCACATTTCCCTTCATATAGGGGCTATGGCCTTGTATACGAATAAACCATTTTTCATTTTGTTTTCATTTCATCTCTCTCTCTCTCTCTCTCTCTCTCTCTCTCTCTCTCTCTCTCCCACACACACACACACACACACACACACTTCCATGCTTTCCTGTCTCTTCCCTGTCTTTGAACTATCCTCACTGTTCCAGTTTGTCTTTCCTACATTGTGATTTTCACTTTGACTCTGAGATCTTTATTTCTGTCTTGTTGTTTATAGCGCCAAGAAAAAAAGTACATATGTGTTGTACATTTACCCATCTGTTCCGCATCATTCATTAAACTAAGCGTTGCTTTGTGTTCATAACGTCAGAAACGTGTATTTCGGTTTGTCAGATTCTAAGATAGACAGGGTGAACGTGTTGGACAGAAAGAATTTATCGGTGAAATCTTTAAGTGAAGACGTACGCGTGCACGGTAGGACGTTGATTAACTTCTAAAACAAAAACAGCAACAGGCCTCCCTCCACAATCACATGATTATGGTAAATAAGTGTGCCGAACATGTAGCACGCACACAGGAGAGCAGATAGTTCCCCTCTGAAATAACAAGAATACAATAACAATGGGGCGTGGTAAATGAGTGTAGTAACTTATGAAATACAGGCAAGATAATATTTCAACTTCTTCAATAAACGGCGATCAAATCACAAACGGTTCTGATAAATCAGTATGCTGAACATATCTTCTGCGTGCAAGCCAACAAATGCACACAATCCTGAAATAAACAGCGACATAATAACGCTCGAGCGTCCATTTCACACAGTACTGAGTCTCAGGGACCCTGTGAGGGTGAACTCACGCCGACTCAGAAACAGTACGTGTATGCTGTCATTTGGTCTATGTCAGTTGTCCTAAATCTCTCATCGCTTTGCAGTTGTCCTGTAGCCTCCACCCCCCCCCCCCCCACCGATCCCCACCTCCCTCCTCCTCCCCAGCGTCGCGACACGAACCTTGGATTCTCTCCCTCTTAATGCGTCCCCCACCCGGCCCCCAATTTTATCCTGATGTCATAATTGTCTCCCCCACTACTAAATTGTTCAGCATGTTGTTAAGTCAATTACTGAGAGACAGCATCTCGTAGGAGATCCAAGTAAAGGCTGTTACGCACAGTTCTTAGCTGCTGTCAGCACTTACGTGACTGACAATGCGTGGGCTTTTACACAGTAAGAGCTGGTCTCCCTGACTGTTGACGTCCTTCTGATCTCCCTTGCCATCCTCAATCGATCCTCAAACATGGGCTCAACGATTTTCCCTTCATGTTATACCGTGTGCATAATGATTTGACTTTTTCAGCAGCTTATTTCCTTCCCACACTTTTTTTTTTCTCTTTCACTTTTCCACCCTTGGCTGGCTGCTTTGGGGGTGCTGTTAGTTTTCCGATTTTTTTTTAACCCTTGGTGGTGAGAATACGACGTAATTACAGACTGTGGTATATCTCCATTTGATGCCAAGGGAGCACAGACACAATCAGTCGTGCCTCCCTGACGAGACCGATTCAGCGAATGAAAGGCCTCCGAGCAGGTGTTATGAAGGGTTCTGTATTCAAGTTAAGTTACAACTGTCCCCAGATGCTAGTACAAAGGATTCTATGTCTACAGTCCGTTTCCCCCCTGATATTCCATTTTCCTTCGATCTTTTTCCTTCAGTTCCCACGGTTCGCCGCGTTGTTTATGTTGATTCTTTCATCTTTGCCAAATCCCTCAAGTAATCACTGGATATTATAGGACCATGCACTTGTTTTAGTTGTTTCAGTGAACCTAGTGACCAACAAGTCTGAGGAGGTGAGTCCGCCACAGGCGCAAACAAAAACTTCTTATCTTACACACACACACACCCACCCACACAGACGGAGGAAGCAACAAGAGAGGGAGAGAGAGATGAGGGAGAGAGAGAGAGAGACGAGAGAACACCACAGGAACCCACACAGACACACAGACACACACATACACACCAACACACACACACACACACACACACAACAACACAAAACACAGGGAGAGAGAGAGGACGGAGAGTCGAGAGACTGGGACGGAGAGGAGTATGAGAGAGATCACAAGATATTGGGCGCTATTGTTGAGGGAGAGGAGGGACAGCCGCTCGGTAGAAGAGGAGCATTGGTAGCAGGCAAGATCCGGAGGAGAGGAGAGGCGGGGAGCACGGGGATCGTGCGAGGATGGAGAGAGGGGACGACCAGATTGGTGCTAAAAGGAGAGAAAGAAGACCGATGGAGCGAGATAAAAAGCAACACCACACACACACAGAGGGAAAGCGAGAGAGAGCGACGAGATGAGAGAGAGAGAGAGAGCAGAGAGATAACCAGAGAAAAGGGACCAGTGAGATAAAAAGGAGGGAGAGAGAACAAGGAGAGAAGACGATAAACACTAGTCTAAAAGAGAGGAAAGAGAGGGAGAGAGAGACGGAGGAGATGCGGGAGAGAGAGGATTGAGATGAGCGAGGGTAAAGGGAAAAGAAGGGTAGGAGGGTCGGAGGGGACGAGAGGGAAGGGAGGAGGTCTAGGAGGGTTGGGCAAGGGTAGGGATGGCTTCCGGGAGAGGATGGAGGAGGAGAGGATGGTTTTGATTCCTTGATTTGAATTCGGTTACTGTTTGAGACTCGAAGCGTGAAGGTGATGGATGGAGGGGGAAGGGGTAAGAAGAGTGTGAGGGGGGGAACGGGAGACCGGGAGGGGCGGGAGGGAGGGGGGAGGTGGGAGTCAGGGTTTGGAGGGTTCGCTGTGTTGATCGCACAGGATTCAGTACACGACAGGTGCTCAGGGAGTTAGACTTCCTCCTTGGGAGAAGAGGGCATACATAACATAACGGACAACACACTCCCTCTCGAAGACGATCCCCCATCCAGCAATGGGGCGGCAACTGGGTCGTCCTCTTGGGATGTTAGCTCAATCATAGACAATGCCTCCTGCAAAGTTTGCTACAATTCATAATTCACTACAGCTATCTGCTCCATCCGTTGCAGAAGACTAGTGTCTCCGTTGCAAACATCATCATCGCCAAGAACCACGTTCCATTTTGCTGGCGAAAACCAGTTCAATCGAGCATGTACGAAACAGCAAAAAGGAAATAAAAAATGTTTCTACGGGGGGGGGGAAGGAGGAGGGTGTGTGTTGTGTGATTTAAAATGAATGAAATCACAAAAGAAAAGTCAATACAGGAATCCAGTCCAATTCACAGTGTTCCTCCCACCCCAACAACAAACAGATCTTGTAACGTTTCACAGAATTTTTCTAGGTGAAGTTTAATGGATCGCAGAATAGAAAGGAACTCTACTTACTTCATTAGTTTTGAATTCCACATTCTACCAGACGTTGTCATAAAGATCAGCCAGCTAGAAACTCTCCCACATTGATCTAGTTGCAAAGTGAGACGACTGCAGGCGGAAATCTAAACAAATCTTTAAATACATGTTAGCCAACCGCCAAGAAAAACGTGGATAAATGAGTCACAAGACAAAACACGACGCGTTTCGACCTCTTAGATCTTCTTCGGGCAAGACGCAAACAAACAGGACGATGAAAATGAACGAATTTTTCACTTAGCTTTCTAACGTTTATTTAAGATTTTTTTTCTCCCACATTGGTCTTCTCGAGAGAAATGGACCTGATACTTGTGATGGTAAATCTGATATCCACATTACTAAAATCTGGTGATAGATATGTTTCGGAACTGGCTTTTGCATCAGATAGTGTCTCTAAAGGTAAGAGAAGCAAAGAGAGGAGAGAGAGGGAGAGAGAGGAGAGAGAGAGAGAGAGAGAGAGAGAGAGAGGAGAGGAGAGAGAGAGGATTGAATGAATGAATGAATAATAGTTTTATTTTCACACGCCTAAATTCTTTATGATAGACTGTTTTTAAAACGGTATTAACATTAAAAGTTAACATTAAAATCACACTCAAAAGACATGCACGAAAAACATATTTTATAATACATATATATGTATCTACTTGCACGATTGAGATGATACTCTAAAAGCCAGTAAAGACTTTTTTTCTGAACGCTATCAGGATTAAAAATTTTATCACTCAAAAGACATGCATGAAAATACCTTAAAATATACATACGTATATACGTATACGATAGTGTAATAACCCACCTCCCCCACTCTTCCCACCCCATCTACATTACCACATACACATCACACACATGCTATCACTCTGTCACACACACACACTGACGTCCACGCGCACATGAACATGCGCGTGAGCGCGTGCGCGAGCGCGCGCGCGCGCGCGCGCGCGCACCACACACACACACACACACACACACACACACACACACACACACACACAGAGGCACGCACGCACACACGTACACGCACACAATCTCTGTCTGTCTGTCTGTCTGTCGTCTATCTATTTATCTTTCTATCTATCTATCTAACAATCTAAAGGGAGGGCTCAATAAACAGAATCTTTTTGATAATACTCAAGAAAAAAAAAAGAAAGTTATAATAACAACGGCAAACATATCCTGAAATTTTATAAAAGTATATATTTCTCTTTTCTCTAAAAGCGTTGTACACAAACAAGGAAACTGTGCGAATAACGTCATGTTTAATCATGACATGAATAACTCTGAATTACATAAAAAAAAAAAAAAAGCGTAATATTCAGACTGTACGAAATTTTCATCTGATCTCTTTCCGTCTTTGGTGTAGCAGAAAACATAATATATCTCATCTTATTTTGGGCATCTTCTATCATGGGCATGTCAAAATATCAATCACCACAAGATTGTTTTTTTTCAGCTCAAATATCACTAATTAAGGTCTGATCATTACAGTTATAATTTTCGGTCCACATTTGCTTGTGCTGTTGTTCAAACCTAAGCACGTGACAAACAAACAAATCACCCCATACCTATGAATCTTTCACAATTTGCATCCACGCGGTTTTTCAAGCACTGTCATCTGCAGTCTATCCAACGTTGACTGAACGCTGCTATAAATATGTACATTTCTAACACGTTGATTTTAACGTAGAATCACCACCAAACCAACGCCAGTATTAAAAAGAAAGCCCTACATATTCGACACCTTGTTCCTTTTTTTCCCGCAAGCATCTACATCATACAACAATTTACACGCTAAATTAGAAGAAAAATTATTATAATTACTCCGTCGGACACAGGCACAAACAAATTAAAAGACAAAACACGACGCGTTTCGACCTCTTTGTTCTTCGTCAGGCAAGATACAGAACAATCAGGATAATGAAAATGATGAACGAGCAATCACTTATCTTCTCAAATTGGGCGCAGAATGAAATTGCTTTTATCATATTAATTTTCTTTAAGTACAGCAGGATTCCTTTGAAAATCATTCAATAGGTAAGAGAGAGAGAGAGATGAGAGAGAGAGGGGAGAGAGAGAGGCTGGAGGAGAGAGAGAGAGAGAGAGAGAAACGCTTAAGGCGATAGACAAATAAGCAATGGAAATGAGAGCAGAGAGAGCGCTCGAGAGAGAGAGAGAGAGAGAGGGAGAGAGAGAGAGAGAGAGGAGAGGACGGGTGGACTAAAAGAGACAGAGATAGAACAATGAAATGAGGGAGAGGGAGAGGGGGGGGGGAGCTTAAAGAGATAGACAGGGATAGACAGGACATGAGAGCTTACCTTGAAATGAGAGAAAAGGGGGGGTGGGTGAGCTAAAGGAGATAGACAGAGACAGACAATGGAAATGAGAGAGAGAGAGGTGGGGCAAGTTAAAAGAGAAAGAGATAGAGATAGACAATGGAAATGAGAGAGAGATAGAGAGTGAGAGAGGTGGAGAAGCTAAAAGAGATAGACCGAGATAGGGGGGTACACTCGAAACGGAAGAAAAAAGGGGTGGGGTGGGGTGAGGAAGCTAAAATCAGTGAGAGGCAGTGAAGAGGTGTGTGGAATTTATGAGAAATGAGAGAGAGAGAGAGGAGAGAGAGAGAACTAAAGAGATATAGACATAGATGGACAATGGAGAGTGTGATTGGAGAGGAGATGAGAGAGAGAGAGAGAGAGAGAGAGAGAGAGAGAGAGAGATAAAAATCATAGAGACAGTTTTAGTTTGCGAGAGAGAGCTCCGCACGTGAACCTTACAAACAAGAGAAACAACCCACGTTTTTCACCGATCCGAAAGCTGAAATTTTCAAACATGAAAGGGAAACAATCACCCGAT
The DNA here is from genome assembly GCA_016801955.1 of Conus betulinus. Lineage (NCBI taxonomy): Eukaryota > Metazoa > Mollusca > Gastropoda > Neogastropoda > Conidae > Conus > Conus betulinus. The sequence continues at coordinate 478,508 of JADBJO010000980.1, read as the reverse complement.
ACCGAACTCAAATGTCATATGACAACACCTCTCCACTCCACGTTCTTGAGAGAGAGAGAGAGAGAGAGAGAGAGAGAAGAATCTTCACATGCAACCCCTCTACTTACGATCTACTTTGTGTCTGCCCGCACACTCCTTTCTCTTCACGGCAGCGGCCAAGCTGCGGTTACCTTTCAACCGTGTGAAAACGACAGCGGCCAAGTTGCGGTTCCCGTCAAGCGTGATACTTCTCTGGCACTAAGAGCCGATTCGCCCAGTTCATAAAGCGCCGCGCCGCCCGACGGGACAACAACAACAGCAACAACAAACGACAACGATCAGTCCCGTCACCTCTCCCCCTACAACAAGAAACACGTCCTTGACAGCTGGGAAACTCTCAGTCGAGTCTGGTACCGCAGCAGAACCAGAACACAGACGATTTGCTGCCCCGTCTCTGTGCTTTTGCGCCGCAGCCAACCCAGGGTGGGTTTTATATAGTTCTGGCTGGAACGTCCCTGCCCAGATATCAAAGCGCTGCCGCCGTGCATCAGTTATTAGGAAAAAGGTGTGTGTGTGTGTGTGTGTGTGTGTGTGTGACACGCTACTTTGGGGGTTTTTGCCGCTGCAGACCTGTGTGTATGCAAATGGCGGTGGGTTTGGTTCGCAGCCCCGCCGCGGAACGGGAGAGGGGGTGGGGGGTGGGGTGGGGGGAACTGATTCGTTACCTAGCGTATGATGGCTTGCTGCATGGGGCATGGTTGGAAGGGTTGAAACGGTAACTGGCCGCACTCTGAATATTGATTATTAGTGATGATGTGCAGCCTCCGCCCCTTTCTCATATAGTGCCTCCCTCACTGACTCCCCTCCCCCACCGGCCTCAGACTGCTCCCCCGTTCCCCTTCTCTTCCCCATTAAACCCCCCCCCCCCCTCCGTACCCGCCACCTCCCTCCTTCCCCCGAACCCTACCTATACCTTGACGTTGTTCTCTCTGTAAGTAATGCAAGAAATGTCTGTGTGGTCCTTTTGTG
>JADBJO010000980.1:465000-472500 GCA_016801955.1 Conus betulinus | reverse complement strand
CATGTTTTAAGTGAATTTAACTGGGATTGTAAGCCTCCTGGAGTCGTCGATATCAAAACCACATCGTCTGCAAACAACAGTAAGAAGAGTTCAAGCAAAGTAGGTGACAGCTGCACATCATAGGAACCTGTGTTGATGATATGATTTGCCAACTGATTAATAAAAAGTGAAAACAAAGTAGGGCTCATGACAAAACCCTGTCGCACACCTACAGGGCACTTTAAAAAATCTGAGAACTCACTATTCACACACACACAAGAAACTAGAGATTCATACATACTTTTTAAAGCATTGAAAAATTTCCATCTTATACCTTCATTATATATCACCTCCATAATGTATCATGATTACTGAGTCGAATGCTTTTTTTTTAATCAACAAAGTAAACATATAGGTTCTGTCTTTTTTTTTTTTTATTAAAAGCATTTCGGGACTAGGGCATAGAGACTGAATATTTGATCGACAGTGGAATATTGTTTTTTTTTTTTTTTATCCTGCATGTTTTCTACGATAGTATTATTATTTTCTAACCATGAACTTAACCTTGTTTTTAAGATAGATGTGCAGCACTTGCATGACGCGTTGATCAGTGAAATCCCTCTATAGTTGTCTGGCTGGTCATGGTCACCTTTCTTAAAGATTGGTATAACAATCGCTTTGGACCATTCTTGTGGATAGTCCCCAGTGTCAAAAACCTTGTTAAAAAGCCTGGTCAGAAATTTAGTGACTTTCTCACCTCATGCTTTTAACACTTTGGGACTGTACCGTCGAAACCTCCGGACTCTCCATTACTTAATTTCATTAAAGCATCTTCAGCTTCTTTTTTGTGTGTGTTATTTTCTTATTGAAACAGTGACCACTTGCCTCATTTATATTATTATCAATGTTGTTATCGTTAAGATTACCAACACGACCTTGTTGGAAAACTCCGTGAAATGATTAAGCCAGTCATCTAAACTTACATTATCACCAGTGTTCTTTCTGATTTTACCATTGCCAAGCTTCTTTATATCTTTCCAAAATTCTGCTGATTTTTCCTGCTAAAGACTCAGCTGTCTTCCTCCGGAAATCACGCTTCTTTCTTTTGAGCAGTTTCTTATGACTTTTTTTTTTTTTTTTTTTGCTGTCCCAAACTCTGCGCTACCTCGGAGGCAGTGCACCCACACCGCTCATTCCGACACCCCGTCCACAGCCACAGCCCGAACTGCTATGGACTTCCCTTTCGGTCTGAGACTGCATGACAGTGCTGTACTCTACGCTACATTTCATAACATATCCCGGCGTCAACCAGGCCCGAGAGATACAGGCACCTGCAGTGTTGGTCAGGAAATTTGAGTAACACTCTCAGAAACCCATCCATGAAGTGGATGAAACTCGACTGTGTGGTCCCAGTCTTCCCAAACTGAGTCCACAGCAAACTCAACTCTGGGTAGGAGCCGGTCGGGGCAGAAAACCCTGCATGACTCTGATGGGATTCGAACCCACGACCTCCCAACCAGGAGTCCGCGACGCTAACCACTTCGCCACGGCGGCTGGTAGCTTTTCTATGTTTAAAATATTCTTGCCTATCATCATTCACTCTTTTCTTCTTGAGTTTTATGCTTCTCCTAAAAACTCTTAACAGCTTTTTGCAGTTGGCCTTTGCGTAACTACATTCTTGGTCATACCATGGACCTTTATTCTGTGAAGATATATAGCATTAATTAACTGTGCAGCCAGCAGCACTTTTCAAACAATCGTTAAAAGCTTCTAACGCATGATTGACATCATTGTCTAGTTCCTGAATAGCAGCTTCTAACCCACTTGTAAAATCATCACTATCAATGTTGGCCACAAACAGAGACTCTTTTTCTTTGTCCCATACACACCGTATTGATAGGGATTGACTTACCAGTTTCTGTTTTTTTTTTTTGTTTAGGCGTCTGTTCACATGTGTGACGCATACAAGTCAATCCCTATCAATACGGTGTGTATGGGACAAAGAAAAAGAGTCTCTGTTTGTGGCCAACATTGACACTATTCTAGGCAAATGATCAGAGTCTACCATCTCTGAGACAACGAAAGATTTCACTAAAGTTTGGAACAGGAGCTCAATCGAAATGACAAAGTAGTCAATAAGACTGGAACCGGCGGCTGAAATGAACGTACAACTGTCATCAAAACCAAACACACCAAGACCATGATTATTAAGCAGTCAAAAATATTACAAAAGTCAATAAGCAGTTCGCCACAGAAATGTTTTCATCGTCTTGTGAATGCCTCTTTACTGCTTTGCTTGCTTCATCAAAGTCTCTTCTGCCATCCGATAAACTAAAGTCAATATTCTTGCCAGCCGTCCTCGAGTTCAAATCCCTGCATACCAAGACATAAAAATTATCAAAAGATTCACAAAGATCTACCATACACTTTTCTAGCAATTCTAAACCAAACCCGTTGGTTTCAAATTTCCAAGAGGGTAAATCATAAGGAGGAGTACATGTGGCAATGAAGAAAACATCTTTATCGATGTTTAAAACTTCATCGGAAAATTTCAAAATCACCGTATTAACGAAGCGCAAAAAAAAACTTTTTGGACTCTCACAATCACACACGAAGCGCAAAAAACAACACTTTTTAACTAACAGAATCACCCCCAGCACACCTACCCTGTTTTGAAAGCTTTCTAGCTTTAAATGAAAATATGCAATAGTCTGGAAATAAACTCTCTCCTATTTCACCACCATCTATAAAAGTCTCAGTCAAACACACAAAATCATGCCTTTGCATGAAATTAACGATTGCTTTATCCGCTAATTTTGACTGCAAACCACTTAACGTTATAATTAAGATGGGTGACTGAAATGTTTGCTTTTCATGTTGCACAAACAGGGGAATCTACTCTGAGTGTCTCTTTTTCCATGTGCCCGGCCCGCCCAATCCCTATTCATTATCATTGTTCGCTGATGCTTCTCCTGCGGAGGAAAGCTCTCCATGATTGCTTTCATCCCCTGCTGTAGGTGCCGTCTGCCCGCTCAATTCTGAAGGCGTCCCTGATGCTGGTCTGGCTCAGGGAGCGCTGCTGCGTTGTCCGGGAGCGTAAAGCACGACCTTCATCCTGGTGTTCTCTGGGCCGGTTTTGTTTGGTGATCTGTCTAGTTCTAGGGCATGATTGACGCGAGGCAGACTGAGGTGTAGAATCCGCCCTTTCCTTCGCCTCCTGTCCTGAGACAGTTCTTGGACAGAATCATTCGGGTCGTTCAGTTCCTCACCATGACATTCAGCCATTGGCTGTTCAGTGTTCTGGTCCTGGTTCGGTGGTTGTTCCGGATGTTGGCCATGAACGTTTTGTAGTTCAGATTGAAGCTGCTGTTGTGTTTGAACATTATGATCTTGAGGCTGCTGAATGTTATCTTGTTGAACAACATGTTTACCCTGGCCTTGCATATCACCAGCCCTATCCACGGTCATCTTGTTGGTTATCTTTAGGATGTTGAAATCGATGTTCCTCCATATTCGGAGTCACATTGCTCCCATCTTTCTGTTCCGTTGCTTCATTTGCTGGCGTTCTTGTTGCTGTCTTGAAGGTTGTGGTTGACTTTGCCGGGATCGCTCCTCATTTCTTACAGAGGCTGTTCTTTGCTTTGAGGGCAGTTTTTTTTTTTTTTTTTTTTTTTTTTTTTTTTTTTGTTGCTCAGCTTGATTTCTCCGCTGCTTTTCGATGTGGTGGTTTTGTGTTCGCTTTCCCCTTGCTGTGTTTTGCTGAATTTTGTTCTTATGGTTAGGTGATCGATGTGGTGTGGGCAAGTCCCTGAATTCATGGGATGTGTTCCAAGAGTCTCAATGGTGACATTTCCTCCCTATGTGCCAGGTTTACCTGTTCAAAAGTGGGGACCATTGAACTGAGTCTGCGGGGGGGGGGGGGGAGGGGGGGGGGGGGGGGGGGGGGGCAGGGGGGGGGGTCCATTTCTTGCTATCTCAGGTTTGCAAGATACCCGTCGGAGAGTTCACGCTGTTGTTGCTGCTGCTGCCGTTGTCGAAGGGGGAACAAATGGAAATGGTTGTCCTGTTAGACCTTGGTATGGAGGAACACACATGAATGGACTTCGAAGCTGTCGTAACTGAGGGGGGTCACACGGAAATCGTTCTTCCTCTTGGTTGGAAACATAGGAGACTGCATCGGACTGATTCTGACTTGGGTAAGACCCTAAAGGAGAGAGAGAGAGAGAGAGAGAGAGAGAGAGAGAGAGAGAGAGAGAGAGAGAGAGGACAGACAGACAGACAGACAGACAGAGACTGAGAGCGAGACAGAGAGAGAGAGAGAGAGAGAGAGAGAGGGAGAGGGAGAGAGATAGTATGTCTGCTTACTTATGCTGACATGTCTTTCCATTCACAAACAGACACATTTTTACAACATGAACAAATTCGTGTTTGGTATCAAACGTAACAACGCAACACTCTCCGCGAAATACCTGTAACAACGGTACGATTTTCAGATGTGTTGTCCACAAGATATGATCAACTTTACATTTTTTTTTGATGAAATTCACACAAAATGTAACAGTTCTTATGATAATTGCAAGGGTATAAACAACAACGTTATGTAAGCCACACCCACCATCTTTAAAGCTACGACCACCATTTTAAATTTCTTTTTGAACGGATTTCACAGCTAGGAGCTAATCAATTAGTTGCGACCCATGAGTTATTTTTTTCTGATGAAAAAAAGATGATTAAAAATGTATGTATGTATATATGTATGCATGTATGTTAGGGGGAAGGGGGTACACTTGTATGTTGTGTGTATCTATGTGGCTTTATATTTGTATTAACTTGTATTAATGTATGGATTTATATATGTAGGTTAATATGGCTGCATTGTATATTTGGTCTGTAAGCTGGCGTTGCAGTTGATCAACACTAGTGGCTAGGAGCGATAACGCTTTTGTTAAAAACAAAAGACCCTTCACTCCAAAGCGGAGAAAAGAAGAATCACTATTTAATTCGTCGTAACCCTGCAATCTAGATCGTGGGCTTCAGTGAAGAGGAAAACTGTGGTTCCTCATTGCCATCTAGATTCGAAAAACCCATGGTTAGTTTTACTACAAACAGCTGTAAAGTATTAAGGACAGACTGCAACAGAGCCATCCCACATTAGTTAAAAAAAAAGGAAAGAAAAAAAGAAAAGAAGAAGAATTCGAGACGTGTTTTGCAGTAAGTCCAGCTCTCACTTCCTAAACGGCGAGCTAGCGACGCTCGGAAGAAAAAGGGTTAACGTGGATTTTACTGTGCTACACGTGAGTCATGCTGTCATCTTCTCTAGTAGTACCCTGGCGATGCTCAGGAGAAAAAAAAGGTTAACTTAGAATTCATGTGTACACATGAATCCTGCTGTCACATCCTTGTTGTGCCCTTGCGACACTCAGGAGAAAAAGGGTTAACTTAGATTTTACTGTGTACACTTGAGTCGTGCTGTCACCCCCTAGCAGCGCGCCCTTGCGACGCTCAGGATAAAAAGGGTTTAGCTAGGATTTTGCAACGTACACGTAAGTCTTGCTGTCATGTAGTGGCGTGCTTGCGACCCTCAGAAGAAACAGGGTTAACTTGGACTTTACTATCTACACGTGAGTCCTGCTGCCATCTCCTTGTGGCGTGCAAGCAACAGTCAAAAGAAAAAGGGTTAACCTGGATTTTACAGCGTACACGCGAGTCTTGCTGTCATCCACTGGCGTGCTAACGACCTCAGAAGGAAAAGGGTTAACTTGGATTTATAACATACACGTGAGTTTTGCTGTAATCTTCTGTCTGGCGTGCTAGCGACGCTCAGAATAGAAGGGGTTAAGGTGGATTTTACTATTTGCGCTGAGTCTTGCTGTCATCTCCCAGTGGCGTGTCAACGCCACCGACGAACTAGAATGAAACTTGTGTGGTACTTTCATTTAGCCGGTGGGTCAGAACAGAGAGAGAGAGAGAGAGAGAGAGAGAGAGAGAGAGAGAGGATTCTGGTCCCACAGTGTATTATGTGAACATTCAATCATATTGTTGCGCTCGCCTTCATGCTGTAACCTTCATTCTTGACACCTGATGCGTTGCGCAATTTGCTGTGGTGGTGTTCGATTCGTGAGTTAGCTATCAGATCATTGTCACTGAGAACACTCTCCTGTGAAAGAGTACCGAAGGACCTTCATTTGAACGGAAACAGTGTCTGACCAACTTAAATGGACTGTGTTAGTGACAGGGTTTTGGTGTCCGCGTCGACAAATTTGTCTTTGAGTTTAGTTGCCTCTCTTGTTTTCGTTTCATGCTGTCTCGTTGTTTTTGTATGTAACACGTGGACCTCAAGCAGATCTGGAAGAAGAAGCCAAGCCATGGAAATGAGGTGTTACCGAAGGACACTAAACTTCAGAGATACTGATCATGTCACAATGATCAGGGACGTCCAACTCCATCAAGCAGCGCATCAGACAATACCAAGGTCTGCTGATATCAGTCACTAAGAAAAGAAAACTACTTTGGTATGGCCGGGGAAACAAGATCCAATGATCTTTCTGAACTAATCCTCAAGGAAACTTTCGAAGGAGGGAAAAAGGGAGGGAAACAGAGAAGAAGAAAAGAAAGAAAAACGGTAGACTGACAACGTTTTCCAAATGAATAGAACAAAAAACCCCGGCAGATTAAAAAAAAATATTTTCTCAATATTGTGCAATGTTTATGGGCATTGTTATTTTTTCCTGTATTGTGAAGAGCTCTGAGGATGAGTTCTTCTCTCATTGAAGAGCGCTATATAAGCTCGATTTATTATTATTATTATTATTATTATTATTATTATTATTATCATTATTAGAGACCAGGGCCTTGGCATATAACCGACAGAACTGAAGGAATCGGGCGAAATGATCTTCAGCGTGGTGCCCCACTGATTCTCCGATTTCTGGCACTTGGTCATTTGACAGATTATTGCTCATATCATATCAATGTGAAATAAAAGAAAGACACTGCAAAGTAGCCCTCCTAACCTGTACGTAATTCGTTCTGTCTGCCAGCCATTTCATTTGAGAAATAACACAGGGCTTTTATAGTAGATTTGTAGAAAAGTACACCAAAGATCTCTGGGAAGAATAATGGATACAGAAATTGACAACAAACTATCTTCTTTTAATCAGATCCTCAAATATTCAAAGGAATTTATTCCACCCGTCTCCTGAAACTGCGCAGAAGAAATGGTGTGGTGCACACTACATCCTGTGTCATACTTTGTTACCTTATTCTTCTCTCTCTCTTACAGGGCGTCGAGAATCTATGATGCCTGCTGTGTGGTAAAACTTATCACCTATCACCTATCCTGGAGTCTTGAAGACCGCTGGTCCGCCACAGAAGACTTTGCAACCAGCTTCCTCCACTCCTCCCGGTTTTCAGAACTCTTAGGCAGTCGCTGAGTGTGAGGCCAGTCCTTGCACTGATGTCTTCCCATCTCTTTCTCTGTCTTCCTCTCCTTCTGCCTCCTCGCACTGTTCCTTGTAGAAT
>JADBJO010000980.1:457500-460000 GCA_016801955.1 Conus betulinus | reverse complement strand
AGGAAGACAAACCAGACAGGTATCACTGTCTGTGTTCTGGATGATGGAGGCAGCCTGCAGGAGGGCCTGTTCTTCAGCTCTGCAGTTTGTGCAGTACTTTCCTGGGGCAACACAGCCAGCTGTGGTCTCTCCACTGGGGAATTTGGCAAGGATGCCTGCTGCTCCGTCTGCCACGGCACTGGTGGTGGGTTAGCAGTTAGGAGGGGGCGTGACGAATGTAGCAATATCATGGGCCACTGAAGAAACGATCCAGTTGCAAAGTGAGGCGACTGCTGGTGGAAATCTAAACAAATCTTAAACGTAATTTATGAATTTACTTCAGAACAGATATAAAGCGAACTGAATAAATAGCAGTAAACAGCTGAAAAGTGTCAGGAAAGGGGGATGAGCCAGTTAGGGGCTTGGTAGGGGTGGGGGGGTGGGGGGCACGAAATGTGAATGACAAGTATCATAGAGTGGGTTAGGGGAGAGGAGAAAAGGAGGAGGTACAGTTAGGGAAGGGAAAAGGGGAAACGTACGGTTAGGGAAGGGGAACAGGGAGAGGTACAGTTAGGGAAGGAGAACAGGGGAGAGGTACAGTTAGGGAAGGGTAACAGGGAAGAGAGGTACAGTTAGGGAAGGGTAACAGGGAAGAGAGGTACAGTTAGGGAAGAAAACATGGGAGAGGTACAGTTAGAAGGAGAGAACAGAGAAGATGTACAGTTAGGGAAGAACAGGGGGAGAGGTACAGTTAGGGAAGGAGAACAGGGGAGAGAGGTACAGTTAGGGAAGGAGAACAGAGAAGATGTACAGTTAGGGAAGAACAGGGGAGAGTACAGTTAGGGAAGGAGAACAGGGAAGAGGTACAGTTAGGGAAGGAGAACAGGGGAGAGGTACAGTTAGGGAAGGAGAACAGGGGAGAGGTACAGTTAGGGAAGGAGAACAGGGAAGAGGTACAGTTAGGGAAGGAGAACATGAGAGAGGTACAGTTAGGGAAGGAGAACAGCGGGGAGGTACAGTTAGGGAAGGAGAACAAGGGAGAGGTACAGTTAGGGAAGGAGAACAGGGAAGAGGTACAGTTAGGGAAGGAGAACAGGGGAGAGGTACAGTTAGGGAAGGAGAACAGGGGAGAGGTACAGTTAGGGAAGGGGAACAGGGGAGAGAGGTACAGTTAGGGAAGGAGAACAGGGAAGAGGTACAGTTAGGGAAGGAGAACATGAGAGAGGTACAGTTAGGGAAGGAGAACAGGGGAGAGAGGTACAGTTAGGGAAGGAGAACAGGGAAGAGGTACAGTTAGGGAAGGAGAAGAGGGGAGAGAGGTACAGTTAGGGAAGGAGAACAGGGGAGAGGTACAGTTAGGGAAGGGGAACAGGGAAGAGGTACAGTTAGGGAAGGAGAACAGGGGAGAGGTACAGTTAGGGAAGGAGAACAGGGGAGAGGTACAGTTAGGGAAGGGTAACAGGGGAGAGGTACAGTTAGGGAAGGGTACCAGGGAAGAGGTACAGTTAGGGAAGGGTAACAGGGAGAGAGGTACAGTTAGGGAAGGGTAACAGGGAAGAGAGTACAGTTAGGGAAGGAGAACAGGGGAGAGGCACAGTTAGGGAAGGGTAACAGGGGAGAGGTACAGTTAGGGAAGGAGAACAGGGGAGAGGTACAGTTAGGAAGAACAGGGAGAGGTACAGTTAGGGAAGAACAGGGGGAGGTACAGTTAGGGAAGGAAACAGGGGAGAGGTACAGTTAGGGAAGGTAAACAGGGGAGAGGTACAGTTAGGGAAGAACAGGGAAGAGAGGTACAGTTAGGGAGGGAGAACAGGGAGAGGTACAGTTAGGGGAAGGAAACAGGGAGAGAGGGTACAGTTAGGGAAGGAGAACAGGGGAAGAGGTACAGTTAGGGAAGAACAGGGGAGAGTACAGTTAGGGAAGGAGAACAGGGGAGAGGTACAGTTAGGGAAGGGAACAGGGGAGAGGTACAGTTAGGAAGAAGAAACAGGGGAGAGGTACAGTTAGGGAAGGGGAAACAGGGGAGAGGTACAGTTAGGGAAGGGGAACAGGGGAGAGGTACAGTTAGGGAAGGAGAACAGGGGAGAGGTACAGTTAGGGAAGGATAACAGCGGGGAGAGGTACAGTTAGGGAAGGAGAACAGGGGAGAGGTACAGTTAGGGAAGGATAACATGAGAGAGGTACAGTTAGGGAGGAGAACATGAGAGAGGTACAGTTAGGGAAGGAGAACAGGGGAGAGGTACAGTTAGGGAAGGAGAACAGGGGAGAGAGGTACAGTTAGGGAAGGAGAACAGGGGAGAGGTACAGTTAGGGAAGGAGAACAGGGGAGAGGTAGGTAGTTAGGGAAGGAGAACATGAGAGAGGTACAGTTAGGGAAGGAGAACAGGGGAGAGTACAGTTAGGGAAGGAGAACAGGGGAGAGGTACAGTTAGGGAAGGATAACAGGGGAGAGGTACAGTTAGGGAAGGAGAACAGGGGAGAGGTACAGTTAGGGAAGGATAACAGCGGGGAGGTACAGTTA
>JADBJO010000980.1:447500-452500 GCA_016801955.1 Conus betulinus | reverse complement strand
CTTTCTTTTCTTTCTCTCTCTTCTCTTGTTTCCTTTCTCTTTCTTATTGCTTTTCATTGGCTCATATTATAAGTATGCAGATCAAAAGTACTATATTAAAATACGACCGACGTGTGTGTGTGTGTAAAGGAGAAAAAAAAATACCACTTTGAAACACAAGCCATATGATTTAATTTGTTCCACCTAAAGTTGAAAAGTCGAGGCCTGGGTTTCCTTCTTTCCTTCTTTCTTCTTTCTTTCTTTTCTTCTTTTCTTCTTTTCTTTCCTTCTTTTCTTTTCTTTCTTTTTTTCCTCCTAATTTTCTAATCTGCAAACAGTCCCTGTCACTGTTGCCGGTCTAGCTCGATTAAACATTTTTAAAGACCGATGTGGCATGTTTTTTTTTTCCATCTTAAAATGCTGGTTTTTTTTTTTTTTTTTTTTTTTTTTAAAGTTTTGGCTGCACCTTTAAAATTTTGGCTGCATACTTAAAGTTTTGGCTGCATATTTAAAGTTTTGGCTGCACATTAAAATTTTGCACATTTAAAGTTTTGGCTGCACACATTTAAAGTTTTTGGCCGCACATTTAAAGTTTTGGATACACATTTAAAGTTTTGGGGAATTTAAAGTTGTACCTGCACATTTAAAGTTTTTGTGCCACACATTTTAAGTTTTGGCTACACATTTAATGTGGGAACCCTGATGATGGAGAATTTTTTTGTGTGTGTCTTCAGCAACATCAGTTACCCCCTCCCTCCTCTCCCCGCCCTGTCCCTCCTCTGTGCACCCCCCTCTCCCTGCTCCTTTCTTCCCTTGGAGCTGGAGTGCTTTTAAAAAACTGTGAGTAAACTTTTTGAATTGGGGTCAACCAGCAGTGCTCTCTCCCCTCCCCTATCACCTATCAACTTTTCTTGATATTAACAATTCCTTTTATTATTACTATTGTTATTATGATTAGTATAGTTGCAAACTGAGACGACTGCAGGCCTTCTTCCTTGCGCTGAACTCTGAAGCGATCAAAGCTAAGTGAATTTTCGTTATTTTTTATTCGTTTTTGTTTCATCTGAAGAAGACCTAAGAGGTCGAAACGCGTTGTGTTTTGTCTTGTGACTCGGTTGTCCACGTTTCTCAGGGCGGTTCGCTGACATTTATTTAAGATTTATTATGGTTATTATTATTATTATTATCAATATTATTGTTATTGTTATTATTGTTATTGTTAACATCATTATTATTACTACCCTTTCCCACTTTTTTTCCCTACCCACTTTCCAACTTTTTCTAGACTTGCATATTTTTTTCTTCCAATTTCCTCCCCCCCCCCCCCCTGCCCCACCTCCTAACCGCCATCTGTGTCATTTTTCAACCTTTAGCAGAATTGCATAATTTATTTTTACTTTCCTGGTTCTTCTTCTCTTTTTTTTTTTAACGTCATTTTCAGTCTTTACTATTTTTATGACAACTACATATCTTTTCTAAACACACACACACACACACACACACACACACACACACACACACACACACACACACACACACACACATACGCACACACACACACACACACACACACACACACACACACACACACACACACACACACACACACACGAAAAACTGGAACTTGACCCTTTCTCAACAATATGCCACTTTTTTATTTGTAATGATTATCGTCATCCAAGACGAACTTGTCTGCGTTTCTGTGGTCTCCATGTAAGAAGAACAGGGGAGAATAGAAGCGTGGGATGGAAGTGGGGTAGGAAAGAGATGGGGGTGGAGATGGGGATACATTCTAAAATATTCACTGAAATATGATTGCGTGATAAAACTTACATTATTATTCATTGCTGGCGAGGACTTTTCTTCTGTTTGCTCGTCCGTGAGGAGAAATTGTTCGTCGCGAAACTTTCTCTCTTTGTTGTCCTATCTGCTGGTTTTCCACGCTTTCTTTCTTTCTTTCTTCTCTTTCTGTCTTTCTGTCTTTCTTGTTTCCTTTCTTTTCTTCTCGTGTTTTGCTTGTTCATATAAACATGTAGAGAAAAGGTACTATCTTGAAATCACGACTGACGTGTGTGTTTAGAGGGAGAACACACACACACACACACACACACACACACACACACACACACACACACACACACACACATACACACGAGCCATGTGATTTCATTTGTCCCACCTAAAAGTTGAAAACAGGAGGCCTGGGATTTCTTTCTTTTCTTTTTCTGTCTTTGTTCCTCTTTCTTTCTTTCTTTTTCTTTCTTTCTTCTTTCCAATTTTCTAACTGCTGACAGTCCCTGTCACTGTTGTCTGTTTAGAAGATCCAGCTGGTTTGTCGTTTTTCTTCGTTTTGTTTTCTTTCTATCTTTCTTTCTTTCTTTCTTTGTTCTAATTGCTAACAGTCCCTGTCACTGTTGTCTGTTTAGAAGATCCAGCTGGTTTGTTTGTCTTTCCTTTGTTTTGTTTGTTTGTTTTGTTTGTTTTCTTTCTTTTTTTCTTCTTTTTTTCTTTTGGTCTTTCTTTCTTTCTTTCTTTTCCAGCTTTTTGTTCTTTCTTTTTAAATTTTTTTTTTTTTTTCTTTCTTTGTTGCTAACAGTTCCTTTTCTTTCTCACTGTTGTCAGTTCGGAAGATCCAGCTGGTTTGTCTCTTTTTCTTCGGTTCCTTTTTTTTTTTTTTCTTTATTTTCTTTCTATCGTTCTTTCTTTCTATCTTTCTTTCTTTCCTTCTTTCTCTCGTCCTTTCTGTCTTTTTTTTTTTCATGTGTTTTAATTGTTACCAGTCCCTGTCACGGTTGGCGAGTTTAGCTGGATCCAGGTTTTTAAGGACCGATGTGGCATGGGTTTTCCCCCTTAGAATGCTGTGGAGTTCTCTCTCTCTCTCTCTCTTTTTTTTTTTTTTTGTCAAAGTTTTGGAGCTCATTTAGAGGGGGAACTCCCGACTAGAGAGATTGGGTAGGTTTTTTGTGTGTCTTCATCGTGATCAGTTACCATTCCTCCCTCCCTCTTCCTGCCTCCCTCCCCTTTCCCGTTCCTGCCTCCTCTTCCCCACCCTTTCCCTCCTCCCTGCATTTCCCAACCCCCCCCCCCCCTCCCTGCTCCCTTCCTTCCCCTAAAGTTGGACTGTTTTGTGAGTTCAGCTTTGAAATTGGGGTCAGCCAGCAGTACTCCCCTCCTCTCTTGTTTCACTTTCTAACTTTTCTTATCATTAGCATTCCCTTTATTTAAAAGTTATTGGGCAATTATTATTACTCTTTCCTACTTTTTCACCTACCCACGTTCCACACTATTTCTTTTTCTTTTTTTTTTTAAAACAGAAAACTGTCATTATTATAGGGCAATGCAAATCACACAGAAAACCGTTATAACTATAGGGCAATACGAACTACACAGAAAACTGTTATAACTATAGGCCAATACAAACCACACAGAAAACTGTTATAATTATAGGGCAATGCAAATCACACAGAAAACTGTCGTAAATGTAGAGTTGCAAATTACCGAGAACTAATTCCAACTGTTTTCAGATTAGCATTTTTTCCCTTTGCACTTTCCTACCTCAGTCCCCATATCCCAACCGCCATCTGCGTCGTTGTTCAACTTTTCCCATACATCACACACATGGTAAAGATATACTTTCCCACTTCTTTTCACAACGTCATTTCCAGACTTTTCCCATGGTTAAATGCTTTTCCCCCAAAACACTTTCTTATTTCTCCCTTCCGTTATTTTACTACTTCTCTTATAATTACATACATTTTTTTTTCTAAACTCTCCCGTTTTTTTCCTAAGTCATTCTCTGATTTTTCTTCTAACCACATATCTTTTTCTGTGCACCTTTCTACCTTTTCTTCTACATCATTTTCCTATTTTTCCATTGAATACTTGAAAAAGATCGTTCCTTTTTATTCCCTAGGTTATTTTCTTAGTAACTTATAACATGAGACTTTTTCTATACTTTTATACTTATTTTTCTCTAAAAAAGTCGTTTCCCCAAACTTTTTCTATGGTCACAATCTACTTTTCTACACATTCTTTTGTTTTAAACCCCACGTCCTTTCCCTACATTTTCTATTATTACATAAATTTTCTGCACTTCCTACTTCTTCCCAACATCCTTTGATACTGTTCCCCGTATCAAGATTTTTTTTCTTAATAGACTCTCTTACCATTTTTCTCCACCATCTTCGCTACTATTCTCTACCTATACCCCCCCCTCCCCCCTCTTTTTTATCTTTGACTATTATTACACTTCCCAACTTTTTTTTTTTTTCTACGTTTTTGTATATTTCCAAACGGTGTTCCTACTCTTTCCATTATTTTTGTGGCTCTTTTGCATCTTTTTTTCTCTTATTTCTTTTCCCGAACCTTTTCCCCACTTTTTCCTACTGTCTCTCATTTCACCTTCCAGTTTTACCTTTTTCATACCCTTTTATTCAATTACTGTGTTCTGTGCTCGTTACGTAGACTTAGATGCTCCCGCGTCTTGCGACGCATGAGGCAGTCAGGGCGCTCCACTGTGCACAGTCCTCAGCCAGTTTGCTAGTGTCACTCCATCCTCTGTCAACGAGTCTGAGATCTCTCTCCACTGTCTGTCGCCAGCTCATCCTGGGTCGTGCTCTTTTTTTTTCTCTGGCCTGCTGGGGTCCATTTAATGGCCTGGTTTGCAGGTCTTGAAGAGGGTAATCGTAAGACATGACCCAGCCAGTGGAGGCGCCGTCTGCAGACGACGGTTGACACGGGGAGCTGTCTGGACCGTTCCCTGACCTCTTCATTTGTTACAAAGTCTGACCATTTGATGCCCAAGATCTTACGTAGGCACTTAGTATCAAAAGCGTCGAGTTTCCTCTCCTGGGTGGTCTTCAGTTGCCAGGTTTCACATCCATATAACAACGTTGAAATCACACTGGAGTTATACAATTTCAGTTTGATTCCAAGGAAGAATTTCTTGCTGTTCCCATATTTTGTTCCGCTGATTGAATGCTGATGTTGCCTTCCAACTTTGTTTGGTCCAACTCTTTCGT
>JADBJO010000980.1:435000-440000 GCA_016801955.1 Conus betulinus | reverse complement strand
TGGGATGGGTGTGTGCACATGGAAAACAACCCGGAACCCCACTGAGACAAGTTGAGAGACACATCTTGTAGAAAGAGGACATAAAACCCTCTGGGGCTGAAGAGAGGACAAGAAACCTTGGGGGTGGGGCGGAGAGTCGCCAAACTTTTATGGAAAGACGACAAGAAACCCTGGGATGGGGGGGGGGGGGGGGGGGGGGGGGGGGGGGGGGGGGGGGGGGGGGAGGGGGGGGGGGAGACATCAAACCTAAGAGAAAGAGGACATAAAACCCTAGAAGTGAGTTTTGAGGGAAAAGAGAGGCTTTGAGCATTACAGAAAGACACCACAAAACCCCTGTAGGGCACTGGGAGGAGTGGGGGGGGGGGGGGGGGGGGGGGGGGGGGGGGGGGGGGAACGCGCTGGGGGGAAAGTGACGTCAGAACTTGTAGAAAGGCACGTCGTGGCCCAGTGGATGGCAAGGACACCCAATCTTACAGAAAAGAGGTCACTAAACCTTGTGTGATGTAAAGAGACACTGAAACCCTTTCGAAAGAGCATGAAATGCTATACTGGGACAAAAGATACCGAGTCTTATGGAAAGAAGACATGAAACCCTGGGAAGAGGGGGTGGTTAGGGGTGGTGTTATGATGATATACCGAACCTTTAGAAAAAACAAAGAAAGAAAGAAAGAAAAAAAAGTATCGTGGGGGGGGGTGTTAGAAGAACGGATCTTATGGAAAGAGGATACGAAACCCAGAGAACAAGGTGAAAAAGATGCCGAATCTTACAGAAAGTGGACACGATACCACCTAGAGGGGAAAGAGACATCGATTCTCATAGGAGAGAGACACAGATCCACCTGGCGAAAAAAGGCGCACCAACACTTATTATTTTTTTTTTTAAGCATTTCTTTTTTGAACAGATGTGTGCATAAACAAATTATTGAACTGAAGCAACAACAAGCAAATGCTTATAATGTGCTCAGTGACGGAAAAATTTAACAAGAAATTGCGGATTGCATAATCAACATTGATACGTAAAAGGGGAAAGAAAAAATGTTGAATATCATATATGGAAAAAAATTTGTAGAAAATCTTGATTTTAAAATAAAAGGACAGGAAAAAAAAGAAAAAAAAAGAGAGAGAACTTGTAGAGGGGCAGAAGAATCTAACAGCGATGCAACTAGGCCAATCTACACGACAAAATATATCATGGTTCCCCATGCACCGAAACATTTACACAATTGAATTTGGAACAGAGAGAGAGAGAGAGATAGAGGAGCGACAGAGAAAGAGAGAGAGAGAGGGAGAGACAGAGACGAGGAGAGAGAGAGACAGAGACCGAGAGAGGAGAGAGAGGCGTCCCGTCTCACAAAACACCAAAGAGCCCAGCCCCGATGGGACGCAGCTAGAGGGGAAAACTGAATGAGAGAGGAGAACAAAGGACTGGGAAGAGGAGGACGAGACTTTCTATAAGAGACCTGCGAAAGAGAGGGAGATGAGAACAGCAGAATGAGCGAGGAGGGAGGGAGAGGAGTCCTTATAAAGAGGAGACCAGGGGGGGGGCGAGGTGCGACCAGAACAGTGGGAGGGTACCAGGAGGATGGGGGGAATGGGGGGGGGGAGAGGTGTAGAGACGGAGACGGGGTGAGACGTTGGGAGAGACTAAGAGAGAGCTGGCGAAGGGTGCCGGAAAGAGAGAGAGGGGGGGAGGAGAATGGGAGGGCGGGGGGGGGGGGGGGGAGAGAGGGGAGGGAGGGGGGATGAATGAGGGGGGGGGGGGGGGGGGGGGGGTGGTAACATAGGGGGGGGTGTGGGTTGGGAAGACAGGAGAGGGGAGAGAGAGCGAGAAATTGTACAATGTAGGGGGAGAAGAGAGAGAGGCGTCCCGTCTCCGACGAAGGAGGGGGGCGGGGAGGGAAGGGGGAGACGAACTTTCTATAAAGACTCGAAAGAGAGAGACAGAGAATGAGAGAGAGGGAGGGGGGATCCTATATAAAGAGAAAACGAAAATCAGTGGGGGGGGGGGGGGGGGGGGGGGGGGGGGGGGGGGGGGGGGGGGGGGGGGGGGGGGGGGGGGGGGGGGTAACGTTGTTGAAAGAGGACATGGTACCATGTAGGGGGAGAAGAGACACTTGACGTTTTAGAAAAGGGAATCGTACAGAAAGAGCGCGCGCGCGCGCGCGCGCGTGTGTGTGTGTGTGTGTGTGTGTATGTGTTGGAGGGGGGGGGGGGGGGACATCAAACTTTATCGAAATACAACCATAATCCCCTTGTCTGAAGGAAGGTTGGTGACAGACATGTTACTCAAAAAAAAAAAAAAAAAAAAGAACAGAAACGTTGGGGGGGGGGGGGGGGGGGGGGGAGGACGGGGGGGACGGGGGGGGGGGGGGGGGGGGGCGCAGATACCGAAACTTTATAGAAGTAGGACACAAAGCCTTGGGGGGGGGGGGGGGGGGGGGGCCACCATGCCTCATTGTAAGCGGACACGAAATCTAAGACACAGAGGGAGAAAGGAGATGGGGATGGGGGGAAGGGGGGGGGGGGGGGGGACCGAACCCTATAACGCGAAACCCTGTGGTGGGGAAAGAGATACAGAACCTCATAGAAAAAGGGCATGGAACTCTGTTGAGGAAAAGAGGTAAGGTAATGTTGTTTACACACGGCCGACCCCAAAGGGCCATATCAGGGCTGTCACCGTGATGAACTAAGTCATTCAAAAAAAAAAAAAAAAAAGGGGGGGGGGGGGGGGGGGGGGAGGGGGGGAAAAAAAAATCTCATTCATACAACCCCTATAAAGTACACCTAAAAAGACACCTGAAATCGTAAAATTCTTTCTTTTGTAAAATCTTAGATCCGTTGGAAGTTCAGGAAGAGAAACACCGAAACCTGTAAAACGAGAACACCAAAGCATGTGTAGTGGAAAAGAGACGCCACTTCATATAGAACATGCACACGAAATACCGGTGGAAGGGAGCAGGAGAGGGGAAGGGGGGGGGGGGGGTGGCACCAGGGCGCCAGGAGGGACACAACGTGGAAGGTGAGTGTGTGTGTGTGTGTGTGTGGTGTGTGTGTGTGTGTGTGTGTGTGTGTGTGAGAGAGAGAGAGAGAGAGAGAGAGAGAGAGAGAGAGAGAGAGAGAGAGGAGAGAGAAAGAGAGAGAGAACGATGAATGGGAAAGTGGATGAGAGAAAGGAGATAAGGCAGAAGAGGAATCATGAAGTACATGGAAATCTGACATCGTCAGAGTAATCTAAAGATGAATGGAATGAGAAGGGAAGGACAGAATAACGAATGCAGGACGCGATCAGAAAAGAAAGAACGAGCGAAGGACGAATGACAGACGAAATTAAAGAAGAGAAAAGGGGGATGGTGATGAAAAAGATGACTCGAAAATGATGAATAGTGGACGGAGGAAACGTGACAATAATGAATGTAAGACATGGGAACACGTGAAAATGTTGAATGAATGAAACAGATGAAGGTAAATGCTACAAAAATAAAATAAAATACTGGCAATGATCGGTACGACAAGGAGTGTCTATTAAGTAATAGAAATGCACGCAAAATTGTTGACTTAATATCTAGATAGAGAGGGGGTTGGTTACCGCCAAGCACATGGACACCTTGTCCTGTACTTTGTTTGTCTATGTCCTTGGCAGTAACTTATCCCCTCTCTTTCTAAATTTTGCTTCATTTTCCGCCCTCAGTCACTCTGTTTAAAACTAACTGAATATCATCAAAGTTTATCTGTTCCTGATGATGCATAACCATCTTTAGAAAAAAAAAAGAAAGAATTTGATATCATTATGTCAGATTAATCAGCCATCTCCCTTCATAACCAAAATGAATTCTAAAAGGGGACAATGCGCAAATTCAGGGGGGGGGGGGGGGTGGGGGGGGGGGGGGGTGCAGACTGAAAGTAATATTATTAGTTTGGATAATTGGCTTTATTACTTTAATGCTTGAAGAAAAAGATAGTATCATCATCATCATCATCATCATCATCATCACCATCATCATCATCTCATCATCATAATCTAAATCGTTCCATATTGAAGGAAGATGTCATTTGGCCTTAAGTAAACTGAGAAATCGTCAAGCTGCGCGTTCACATGTGATCATTGGTGAAATGATAAAAGCAAACTAGCGATTCCGTTTTAGTTATGAACTTTTTTTTAATGCCATGTTGAATCCCCTATTTCATAAGGGAGTAGTACTTCATGCAAGTAGGGCCGAATCGATTGCTCTTCCATTATTAAAAAGATGACGTTAACAACCTAAACGACTACGGAGGAATTTCGTTATATAATACCAGCAGTAAATGATATAGTGTTATCTTTAATAGGAAGCCTCGGGAATGGGTGGAAAAGAATGATATTACAGACTGGAATTAAATGGAATAATTCAACTACAGATCACGTGTTTACATGGTTCAAAAACGATTCTGTTTAAATCGTAAAGAACGCGTAGCTTTCGTTGATTATGAGAAAG
Organism: Conus betulinus; assembly: GCA_016801955.1. Taxonomy (NCBI): domain Eukaryota; kingdom Metazoa; phylum Mollusca; class Gastropoda; order Neogastropoda; family Conidae; genus Conus; species Conus betulinus. The sequence continues at coordinate 435,528 of JADBJO010000980.1, read as the reverse complement.
CGTTTGATTCTGTGATCTGAAGTGTGTTATAATCAATAATGGTAGAGCATGGAGTCCAGGGCAAATCATTTGAATGGGCTGAGCGTACATGGTTGTTTGTATGGAAGAACATGATTCGGGTCATCTCTTAACAGACAATGTAAATTGTACCTTGGTAGTGAAACAAGGGGATGCCTGAAGCCCCGTTCCATTTTCTATGTTTATTAATGAATTAACCTCGATTGTAAACGGCAGGTATGGACCTCCCATGTCGACAAAGATCATCGATTTGATATTAACAGAGTGTCAAAGTCCTGCATGTTGTATTCCAAAGCACTTCTCTATATAGATTAATAGACACGTCAAATCCGTTTGTCACAGCATTCTGATTTGGTGTATTGGATATTTGTGTACATTTAAACCGCTACAGATGTTTGGATTATCGTCATTTCACCTATCCACTCTGTCACGAAGATGATAAAAATTAAAGTTAACTTTGTACTCTTGTCCTTCATTACAAGTTTGTTGGGCGGCAATAATCGCACCCAA
>JADBJO010000980.1:420000-422500 GCA_016801955.1 Conus betulinus | reverse complement strand
CCAAAAACAGCCTGGTAGGAAATCAACTATGCGAAATATCAAAATCTTATTCAGCACTCCAAAGACGTGATTTTTTTTTTAATTCCAAAAACAACCTGGTAGGAAATCAACTTTGTGAAATATCAAGATCTTATTCAGCACTACAAAGATGTGATTTTTTAAATTCCAAAAACAGCCTGGTAGGAAACCGACTATACTCAATATTAGGATCTCACACAACTCCCTATAGATGTGATTTTCAAAAAAAAAAAAGAAAAAAAAAAGAAAAAAAAAAAAAAGAAAAAAAAGAAAGAAAAAGAAAGAAAAAGAAAGAAAAAAAAAAAACCAGCCTGGAAGGAAACCAACTATGCTAAACATAAGGATCTTACTCATCACTCCAAAAACGTGATTTTAAAATAAAAAAAAAAAAAACAGCCTGGCAGGAAACCAACTATGCCAAATGTTAGGATCTCACGCAACTCCGTATAGATGTGATTAAAAAAAAAACAGTCTGAAAGGAAACCAAATACGCTAAATATTAAGATCGCACTCAGCACATCAGAGATGTGATTTTTAATTCAAAATCAGCCTGGCAGGTAACCGACTATGCTAAATATTAGGATCTTACACAGCATTGCAAAGATGTGTTTTTTTTTTTTTATTATGAAACACAGCTGGTAGGAAATCAAATATGCTAAATATTAAGATCTTATTCAGCACTCCAAAGATGTGACTTTTTATTTCCAAAACAGCCAGGAAGGAAACAAGCCATGCTAAATATTAGGATCTCCTTCAGCAGCCCCAAAGGTTACTCTCTAGAGTCTAGACTTACTTCTCCTACGTCACGGAACCGAACAAATCTCGTGCTGGACGAGACAGCGAGCGTTTTCACTCTCAGATTTGGCTGGGTTGGTCCTTCGCAGATGAATATTTGATGACCAGACCGTGATGGCGGTGTTTTACTTTCGCCTTTTATCAGACGAAGTCTTTGATTAGTGGCACCGGTGCCGTGGCGCTGTGAATGCGACCGCCACGATTTTAGGTCGTAAATAAACGGTGTTCTCTTCTTGTTTTGAGGGCTCTTGATGCCGCCGGTGACAGTTGAAGTACAACAACGACTGTTTGGTTTCTATACACCTTCCTATCTTGAAAGAGATTATGACAGTTCTTGCTTGTATTAGTGTCAACAGATAAAACAAGCAAGGTCTACACCTATCGCAGAATTTACATCTATCTATCTATCTATCTATCTATCTATCTATCTATCTATCTATCTATCTATCTATCTGTATGTCTATCTATCTATCTATCTACAACACACACACACACACACACACACACACACACACACACACACACACACACACACACTCACACACACACACACACACATATACATACACACATATATATATATATATATATATATATATACTGTAAACTACCTTGTTAGCACCCCCACCCACCCCACCCCCCACCCCCTTTGCACAAATTTTCTTTCCAGTCAGGGGTGGGCGTTAACTAGGCACTACCCCCCCTCTGCAGAAGACCAATTGCCTGATTTCTGGATGGGCATTTGCAGCTAATTGAAGAAAAGAAAATATTACAATTCAAAACAAGCTTAAACTCTTTCTCTCCACACACACACACACACACACACACACACACACACACACACACACACACACACATACACACACTCCTACCCCCGCTGTCTCTCTCTCTCTCTCTCTCTCTCTCTCTCTCTCTCTCTCTCTCTCTCTCTCTCTCTCTCTTCTCTATCTCTTCTCTTCTCTTCTCTTCTCTTCTCTTCTCTTCTCTCTCTTCTCTTCTCTTCTCTTCTCTTACACACAGTCACCACTTTGAGTATTTGTTTCTTATTGAAACCGTTTCAAATATCACACCAGACAAAAAAAAAAAAATCGTTGTGGGGAATACAAAATTTCAAACACCAGAGCAAATGTCCACATCAGATCGAAAGGAAAATTCAACTTCTGGCAAACTGCAAATGAGGCAGGTCGACGCTGGCTTCTTTAGTCGTCTTCCTCCAGTCCAACAAAGTCAACTTCCTCTTCCTCCCCATCATCAGAAGACTCGTCTGCCTCTGCCTCGCTGTCTTCTCCATCCCCGCCGTCACATCTGTGGGGCAGATTGGCCTGGATGTGTTCTGGGAACCATTCCAGTGTCTGGTCATCCTGAGACGCATCCAGCGCGTTGGAGAAATCGGAGAAATGTGCTGATGGTATCCTGACCCACTCTGCCCCATGCCTGGCCCACCCAAGTGACGACGTCTTGCCGTGATGGCTGCCGTAGGTTACCGGCTGCTGTCAGGAGCCTGCGCTGGGTCATCCACTGCACCCAGCAATCATGAAGGGCATCCTTGAATGGTTTGACTATGTTGACGTCCATGGGTTGGGCGAGAGCGGTGCAGCCTCCAGGAACAAATACGAGGTCAACGTCCCGGGCAGCCATGGTGGCCCGCACCTCAGCCGTCCTGAGTACCGTGTAATGATCCAGTACC
>JADBJO010000980.1:412500-415000 GCA_016801955.1 Conus betulinus | reverse complement strand
GCAGAGCCGGCGCCGGCAATCCACGGAGAGCAGTCGATGTCAGTCGAAGAGTCCAGTGGCGCCTATTGTGTGACCCAGCACACACAGGACAGACACCCCCCTGCTGAGCCTCCTGTTGACGACTGTGATTGCTTAGTCGCAGGGCCGGCGTGAGTGAGCATCGTTAATCCTTCCCCCTCCCTCCACCCCCCTCCGACCCCTCCCTCCCCCCCCCCCCCCCCCCCCCCCCGTCCGCTCCGAAGGGCGCCACCGCGTCCATCCGCCTGAACTTGCCGATACAGATGACCTTGCCATGACCTTACCGAGTTCATACACGTGGAGAGGAAAGAGAAGCTGAGATCAGCACACAGAGTAAGACACGAGTGGCCACAGGATTTAAGATCAGCACACAGAGTAAGACACGAGTGGCCACAGGATTTAAGATCAGCACACAGAGTAAGACACGAGTGGCCACAGGATTTAAGATCAGCACACAGAGTAAGACACGAGTGGCCACAGGATTTACGATTTTCATTTTAGAATGCTGATCGATCGAGGATCAGGATGAGGATGATGATGAAGATGATGCTATGGCGTTTCGTTTTAGTCTGAGACCGCGTGACACGGTTGTCATTTACTCATACTTTCATAATGTATCCCGACGTCAACCAGGCCCGAGAGACACAGACACCTGCAATGTTGGTCAGGAAATCAGAGCAACACTCTCAGAGAGGCATCCGTTGAGTGGATGAAGTTCGACTGTATTGTCCAAGTCTTCTTCCCCTTCAAACCCTTAGCGAACTCAACTCTTGGTAAGGAACCGTTGGGGGGTAGGAAAATCCCATAACTGAATGGCTCTGATGGAGAATCGAACCCATGACCTCCCAGCCGGGAATCTGCGACCCTAACCACCGCACCGCGATTGCTGGTCACGAGGAAAGTTTATGAATTCTTCCTTGGGTTACATTACACCCTTTTTTCTGTTTTTGTGTGTTGTTTTTTTTTTTTTTTTTTTTTTGTTGTTTATTTTTTTGCTTGCTTGTTTGTTTTGAAATACCAAGTTTTATTAAAATCGATTTCGTCGTTTTTTGTGTAGTGTTGCAGACAGACAGAGAGACAGACAGACAGACGGACCAATTGTCAGTGAGTAGAAACAGAATATTTTAGGCGGAGGAACTAATCAGCCCAGACTTGGACGCGTTCAATTTTCAGGAAGACAGTGAAAAAACAACAACAAAACAAACAAACAAACAAAACAGAAAAAAAGCATCTTGCAAGTTCTCTATGAATCATGTGTATCTTGAAAAGGGAGATCAGCGGACCAACCCTGAAACAAGTAACCCCGTAATCCTGATAGATTTGTGCACCTTGTTATTACGGCCCCTTTTCCCTCCCCCTTCCCCCTTACCCCCCCCCCCCCCCCCCCCCCCCCCCCCCCCCCCCCCCCCCCCGAACCTTCACCACCCCCATCTCATGCCTTACAATGCCCTATCTTGAATGATGTTTCACCTTCTGATGTGAAAACTCACTACTCTCTCTTCGGTTTTGTTCAAAATTCAATCTTTTTTTCTTCTTCACACATGCTCAAGCCTGTTCACGGTGAGTCTAACCAGTAATCAACGTAATTTTTTTTCCCGTGTCTTTTTTTTTTTTTTCTTTTTTTTTTTTGTATTATTTAATTACGTGAGAATGGAGCTCCATTGGCGGAAACCGGAAGCAAGTAGGAAACCTGATGAACTCTTCGTGCATTGCGAAACACTGTCGCTTGCTGTTCACTTACTTAACACCCACTGGAAAGTCCCCACCCCCACCCCCCCACCCCACCCCCACACCCCCCCAATAATAATAAGATAAATAAATAACAAAATAAACAAAAAATAAAAAAGCAAATAAATGAAAATTTTGTAAAAAAATATTTTAAAAATAAGAAATAGATAAATAAAAAAATAAATGAAAAAAAAAAAAACCGTACTTATTGTGTACGGAAATAGATGAGTTTCGTTTTCTAATGCCCATCCCCACCCCCGTTGTTCATTTTTTTTTTTTTTTTTTTTTTTTTTTTTTTTTTTTTTTTGGCCGGAAAGCTCAGAATACATCATGCATAAATACTTAAACTTGGGTGTTTGGATGATAAATCACACGAAGGTTTCGCCAGGAAGACAGTTACAGTTGTTTGAATAGATGTTATTATTAATACTATATTGCCCGCGCTGCATTCCGTCGTTTTCCGTGTCAGCCACTCTGTCACTGAATCATTTTTTTTTTTTTTCGTTCTTGATTTTCATTCTTTCGGTGCACGCTATGCGTCATGTGTTATCCATACCAACGGCCAAACTGGCCTTCTCGTAAGAAAGTTAGTGAAGGGATTTTACGTGTTTGCAAGATGATATGTGTACGTTCACACACGGAACACCGACTGGAAAGGGAACAACTAGTCCCTGGTTGATCCTTCGGGTGAGTGATTCGAAATAGAGTAAAGAACATTCACTGGAGAAAGATTTCTTTTCATCCCCCCCCCCCC
>JADBJO010000980.1:400000-405000 GCA_016801955.1 Conus betulinus | reverse complement strand
CTGATCAATTGTTACATTTTTTCAGTCAGACTGATACATTGTTACACTTTTCGTCAAACTAATACATTGTTACAATTTTCGTCAGTCTGATAAATTGTTACATTTTCAGTCAGACTGATACGTTGTTACACCTTTCGTCAGTCTGATAAATTAATACATTTTCAGTCAGACTGATACATTGTTACACTTTTCGTCAGACTGATACATTGTTACATTTTACGTCAGATTGGTGCATTGTTACATTTTTCGTCAGATTGGTGCATTATTACTTTTTGTTTTGTTTTGTTAGATCGGTGCATTGTTACATTTTACGTCAGATTGGTGCATTGTTACATTTTTCCTCAGATTGGTCAGATTGGTGCATTTATTACATTTTTAGTTGGTGCTGATTGGTACATTATACATTATTTTTTCGTTAGGGTTGGTGCATTATTACTTTTTTTGTTAGATTGGTGCATTGTTACATTTTTCGTCATACTGGTGCATTGTGACATTTTTCGTCAGATTGGTGCATTGTTACAGTTTACGTCAGATTAATTTATTATTACGTTTTTCGTCAGATTGTACATTGATACATTTTACGTCATACTGGTGCATTGTTACATTTTTCGTTAGATTGGTGCATTGTTACATTTTACGTCAGATTCGTGCATTATTAAATTGTTCATCAGATTGGTGCATTATTACATTTTTTCGTCAGATTGGTGCATTATTACATTTTTTCGTCATATTTGTTTATTATTACATTTTTTCGTCAGATTGGTGCATTGTAACATTTTACGTGAGATTGGTGCATTATTACATTTTTCATCAGATTGGTGCATTATTACATTTTACGTCAGATTGGTGCATTGTTACATTTTACGTCAGACTGGTGCATTGTTACATTGTTCGTCAGATTGGTGCATTATGACATTTTTTGTCAGATTGGTGCATTATTACGTTGTTTTTTTTTGTTTTGTTTTTGTTAGATTGGTGCATTGTTACACTTTTCGTCATACTGGTGCATTTTTACATTTTTTCGTCAGATTGGTGCATTATTACGTTTTCGTCAGTTTTTTTTTTTGTTGTTTTTGTTAGATTGGTTGCATTTTTACACTTTTTTTACGTCAGATTGGTGCACCATTATATATTTGCATTTTACATCAGGTCGGTGCATTGTTACATTTTTCGTCAGGTTGGTGCATTGTTACAGTTTACGTTTACGTCAGATTGGTGCATTATTATGTGTTTCATCAGGTTGGTGTATTGTTACATTTTTTTTTTTCGTCAGGTTGGGTTGCATTGTTTACAGTTTTACGTCAGATTGGTGCATTATTATATGTTTCATCAGGTTGGTGTATTGTTACATTTTTCGTCATATTGGTGCATTGTTACATTTTTCATCAGATTGGTGCATTATTATATTTTTTAATAGATTGGTGCATTCTGACATTTTTCGTCAGACTTGTGTATTGTTACGTTTTTCATGAAGATTGCTACATTGTTATTTACGTTTACGTTGTTACCATTTTTCCGTCATCTGGTCATTCTCTCTCACTTTTGTCAGACCTCATCTCTCTCTCATCTCTCTCTCCTCTCCTCTCTCTCTCCTCTCTCTCATCTACATTCTCATCAGATTGGTGCATTATTATCCTCTCCTCTCTCTTCTCTCACATCTCTCGTCAGTCTCTGTACTGGTTACGTCCTCTGAAGATTGCTACATCCTCTCATTTCTCTCTCTCTTCTCCACTCTCTGTCCATCTCTCTCTCTCTCTCTCTCTCTCCTCCTCCCTCTCTCTCTCTCTCTCTCTCTCTCTCTCTCTCTGGTCCCCTCTCCGAGTATGTCTAGTTGTCTGGCTCTCTCTCTCTCTCTCTCTCTCTCTCTCTTTCCTCTGTCTCTCTGTCCCTCTGCTCTCCTGTCTCTCTCTCTCTCTCTCCTCTCTCTCTCTCTCTCTCTCTCCTCTCTCTCTCCTCTCTCTCCTCCTGGCATTTCTCTTTCGTGTGTGTGGAATTGGAGAAGAGAAAGCAGACTGATCAACACGCAGACGGAGCGGTTGACGGAAATGAGTCTGTAGACAGGGGGAGAAGAATGGAAGGGGAGGAGGTGGACGGGGGGGGGGGGGGGGGGTGACGATGAGGTGGAACTGGAATTGGGAATTGGGCAATGAGGGGATGAAAGTATAGAAGACGTAGGTTGAGGAAGAGAGTGTGTGGGCGGGTCATTGAAAGTCGTCAGCTCCCATCTGTCTGTTAAAAAGACTGATCTTTAACACGCTCCCCAAAAGAACACGGGAAAAAAAAAAAAAAGAAGAAAACCCTGCATCGCTAAACTTTGAACAGAAGAAAAACAATGACTACTGTCTCTGTCTTTTAGCCCTCTCTGGGATTCTCTGCCCCCAATGAAATTCGCAATATACTAGCATATCTCTCTCTCTCCCTCTCTCTCTCTCTCTCTCTCTCTCTCTCTCTCCTCTCTCTCATACTGGATGTGATGATGACGAACTGGTTTTATTAATGACGTCAACAAATGATAAAACAGTATTTACAACTTTCTTTCTGCGTATTTGCACAGAGGATTTTAAACGAAGAAATTCTGTAAGAACTTAAGTTCGTTAACCATCCCGATTGGTAATGGATTATGCAAGGTAATTTTACGTATATCCCCCTTCTAAGGGGCCCAAGGCCATTACGAATAAACAGTTTATTCTTTTGTTTGTCTCTCATTGTTCATTTTTTTTTTTTTTCAGTTAAAAGACAAGAAGTTGCTGTCGTCTTATCATGAGATGGCGAGCTTGTGATTAAAATCAGTTGCGAAATTCATCGCGGAAGCACTGAAAATTAGACAGATGAAGGATACTCAAAATTAGGATAATGCATTATGAGAGATACAGGAATGAATAATATCATTCATCGCTTGTGGAGGAGAGTTCAGTAAGATGCAATGTCTTTCATTTGATCGAGTGGATGGTCGAGGCAGTCTAAAAATGTCTTGTTTGTTTTGTTTGTTTTTGTTTTGTTTTTCTGTCTAACGTTATTGTGTGACTCCTGTGTGCGAGGACATCCGGAGTGTTCCGATGTTATGTGTTTTTGTTAACCCTTGATTTTTGATACACACTGGGAATAAGTGGGTGCTATTTGTTTGCAACGAAATGAAGCGGTAAATGTTATTGTTCGGTTACCCCCTCTCCCCCGATCCTTGTCAATAGACCTCTTTGATAATGAGAATAAACATATGAGAAGAAAAGAAACACCCGAAAGTGCTGGGGAGGACCCAGAGAAGCACTGTCCCCACCTGCCTTTAGAGCAGTCCTGTACCACCCTTGGAGGCCTGCGCTGTGTTGACAATGGGTACAGGCACGCGCAGGACACTCCATTAAGATATCAAGGGACATAACTGCTCCTGAACAGAGGTAGATCAGGCACAGGATGCAACTCGTAACAGCCTTAAAGTAGCATCCCCATGGGTGTACCAGCCCGTGCAGAGCCCACCGGCGAAAAACAAAACACCACCCTCCAGCTGTCGAGCACACCCCACAGACCCAACTTCCCCTGCCCACGGACAGGTGAAGACAGTGCAACTCCAGACACAGCCAAGCTTTCGCCATACGGTCTTATGTGCCTCAAGAGAGAATCCAAAGTTGTAGTCTTTCCCACTGTCAACAGGACTTTCCCTGTGGTCAGTCGGTCTTTCCTCACCGTCACTGGACCTTTCTCCCCAGGGTCAGCCCTAGTTTAAGGCAAAGAAGAAAAAGAAACACCCGAAGGTGCTGGGGAGGACCCCAGAGAAGCACTGTCCCCACCTGCCTTTAGAGCAGTCCTGTACCACCCTTGGAGGCCTGCGCTGTGTTGACAATGGGTACAGGCACGCGCAGGACACTCCATTAAGATATCAAGGGACATAACTGCTCCTGAACAGAGGTAAATCAGGCCAGGAATGAATAATATCATTCATCGCTTGTGGAGGAGTTCAGTAAGATGCAATGTCTTCATTTGATCGAGTGGATGGTCGAGGCAGTCTAAAAAATGTCTTGTTTGTTTGTTGTTTTGTTTTGTTTTCTGTCTAACGTTATTGTGTGACTCCTGTGTGCGAGGACATCCGGAGGTGTTCCGATGTTATGTGTTTTTGTTAACCTTTGATTTGATACACACTGGGAATAAGTGGGTGCTATTTGTTTGCAACGAAATGAAGCGGTAAATGTTATTGTTCGGTTACCCCCTCTCCCCGACCCTTGTGAATAGACCTCTTTGATAATGAGAATAAACATATTATTATCATTGTCACTTGATGATGATGATGATGATGATGATGATGATGATGATGTTCATTACTACTACTACTACTACTACTACTGCTGCTGGCTGCTGCTGCTGCTGCTGCTGCTACTACTACTATTACTACTACTCCTACGTTATTATATCTTAATTCGAATTGTCTCCTTCCCAGCAGCCTCGTTTTCATTCAACGTCCATCTTGCGTCCAATTTGAGGGTACAAGCGATCGCTCCGTTCGTCGTTTTCGTTGTCCTGAAATGTGTTCATCTTGCCCGAAGAAGACTGAAGAGGCCAAAACGTCTCGTGTTTTATCTTGTCAGTTGTTCGTTGTTCGTTCTTTTCGTCCGGCGCAACAGCATTTCCTTTTTTTTCTTTTAAGTTTGTTCGAACAGTCCGTCTGATCGGCAATGCCAGCAAAATAATGGTCAGATCATTCACAGCAGATTCCATCCGAAGGCAGGTAGCATTATACCTGAAGAAGAACAGGTGGGACACAGCTGCATGGCAGGAGGTCCACCCAACAGTTCTTTCCCTTGCGTACTCATTGCGGGGAAAACCACTCGACACCGAGTAAGTAGGTAATGTCGCTTACAGCCCAGCCGACCGCAAAGGGCCATATCAAGGGCGTCACCACGTTAAAGTCAACTCACAAGTGATGTGTATATATATATATCTGACCTGAGGAGAGCGAGCGCTCGAAACAGACCTGTTGATTTTAAAACTTCCTTTTACCATCCTATTTTTAA
>JADBJO010000980.1:395000-397500 GCA_016801955.1 Conus betulinus | reverse complement strand
ATATGTTGTGGAAATGTTGATAACTCTGCGGACACCCCCCCCCCCCCCCCCCACACCCACACCACACACACACACACACACACACACGCACACACACACACCACACACAAACACACACACACACACACTCTTTCACTCGCGCACACACACACACACACACACACACACACACACACCACACACACACACACAAACATTTTTTTTTAAATCTAATTTCATGTATTTGTTTATCTAATCAGTTTACCTTTTGTTACAACTTCATAACTAGTATTACAAATATTATATTTACTACTTTCATTAATGTAGTCATTATACTTTACAACATTTCTAACATTTCAGCTTACCACTTTTCTATCCTCCTATAGCATCACTACCAGTACTGTAGTGTTACAATCACAATTATTAACAAAAACTATTACTGTAATTATTAATAAACCTATTGGATTCCATCCTTCCCATAACTTATATCTTCTGTTTCCTTTCCTTTCTGTTTTTCCTGTACTCCCCCCCCCTCTCCCTCCCCCCTTGGTTGTTGTTGTTGTTTTTTGTTGTTTTGTTTGTTTTCCCCTCCTTACTATCAGAATTAATACCTTTAGTACCATAAATATTATTAACATTGTTATTTTTTTTTTTTTTTATTTTTATTATAATTTTCATCTATTTATTCTATTACCGTTATTATTTTTCATTATTTATTTATTTATGCATTTATTATTATTATTATTATTATTATTATTTATGTTTCATTTATTTATTTATTTGATTATTATAAAAAAAAAGTATTTTCTAAATATATTTCTGTATCGTGCTTTTATTACCTTAACCTTCACTATCGTTGTTAGCAGTATCATTCAGTAATAATATTGCTAGTATTGATACTACCACCACTAGCATTGACATCACCATCGCCTTCGCCTCTGGGACTGTTGCCACGGCAACCCTGCTATGTAAGAATCCTCTAACCCACTCTCCTTTCTCCCATACCCATACTTATTGACACCAAGATTGGTAGTAATCTTGTCTTAATTTTCTATTACTTTTTTTCAATATTTTGACCATTATTAGTATTCCTATTAGTAATATATTATCATCATTACGACTTTGACTCACACGTTATTTCCCTTCCAACAGCCTCGTTCTCATTCAACGTCTTCTTCTTCCTTGCGCCGAACTCTGAAGCGATCTGAAGCGATCAAAGCTAAGTGAATTTTTTTTTTTTTTTTTTTATTTTGTGTCTCTCACCTGAAGAAGACCTAAGAGGTCGAAACGCGTTGTGTTTTGCCGGTGCCGGTGCTGGGGCGGGGCCGACTGGGCTGTGGCTGTGGACGGGGGGTGTCGAAATGAGCGGCATGGGTGCACTGCCTCTGAGGTGGCGCAGAGGTGGGGACAGCAAAAAAAAGACAAACAAACAAACAAACAAACAAAACAAAAAAAACAAAAAAAGCCGCGTTGTGTTTTGTCTTTGACTCGTTTGTCCACGTTTCTCTGGTCGGTTCGCTAACATTTCTTTAAGCTTTGGATGAACCATGGACAAACTATGGCATGGAACCTAGCCCTGTGAAGACCCTGCTCGTGGCTAGTCACAACACCACCAACACTGTTGACGCTTTCTGTCCGTGGAGACACGCTTCGAAAATGTTCCACACACTTCCTTCACCTGGAATCCGCCCTGGATCTAAACTAGAAATCCCCTGATGGAAGCAAAGCAAAGACATTGTCATCAGCATTGTCAGTCTGTGTGAGAAAGGCGGTAAAATCACCGTGAAACTCAAGACCTGGCTCCTGCATGCATTGGAATTATTATGTCAACTTTTCGGTGTGCAAGTGAAACTTCCGCGTCGGTGGCGGGATCTGGACAGAAGATTCCAAGCCATGGAAACGAGGTGTTCCTGCAAGAGACTGAACATCAGGTATACTGATCATCTTACAAATGAACAAGAGCGCCAAACCATCATCCAGCAATCCTTCGGACCCTAGGAAAATGTGCTTATGTCCGTTAACAACAGAAAACGGCGTCGGTATGGGCTTGGAACGAGATCCAATGGCCGTGCTAGAGCAATCATCCAGGGCTATCGTGAGGTAAGGAGACGGAGGCGACGACACAAAAAATGATGGAGTAATGGCCTCGCAGAATGGATAGCAAAACCATTGACAGAGCTCCAAGACCTCGGCACACACAACTAATACAGCCACAGGAACCTGATTAACAGTTCTGAACCGCGGCGCCATGTTCTGTCCAGAATTGACCCCCCCCCCCCCCCCCCCCCTGCCAAAAATGCTCTCTCTCTCTCTCTCTCTCTCTCTCCTCTCTCTCTCTCTCTCCTCTCTCTCTCTCTCTCTCTCTCTCTCTCTCTCTCATCTCTCTCTCTCTCTCTCTCTCTTGGTATGCTTTACAGTTAAGAGTATTTATGTCAGTTCATACATTATGTTCACCTATCCCGTCATGAGGGGCCAAGGCCTATATGAATAAACTATCCGAATCTCTCTCTCTCTCTCTCTC
>JADBJO010000980.1:380000-390000 GCA_016801955.1 Conus betulinus | reverse complement strand
CGACACATGACTCAAAACACAACATGACACACCACCACCACCACCACCACCACCATCACAACACAACAACAACAAACACAACAGGAAAACACACAGCACAACAACACAACATGGTACAACACGAACCAACAAGAACAACAGAAACACGTTACAAAGCAATACGACCTGACGCAACACAACACAAAAGGATACGACGCGACACAACACGATATAACAACATAACACGACAAATCAACACTTGACGCACAATCGCACAACACAAGACGCAAACACACACAACACAGCACCACACCACGGCACAACGTCATAACAAACAGGACGTCACACAATACCACAGCACGTGCAAAACAACAGTACACCTGACGGACGCAGACACAGTGCGTGTTGAATCTCTTTCTCTCTGCTTTCCTTTCCCATGACCCTCGGCAATCGGATCCACCCCAGTGATGACGCACAAGTGGTCTTCATCCCAGGCGGGGGGAGGTCGCGCACTAATAGCCTGACCCGTTTTAAATGTGAGAAGAAAATGGCCAGAGTTCACAATTTCCTTACAGAAGACAAAACGAGATGAGTGAAATAACCAACTACGCCGTTTCTATCTCTATAAAACGCTTTAGTCAGCTTATTTAGGACAGAAGTTATGGCTATGGCGACAGAATTGACAGCTTTGGCAAAAGCACTAACTGAAATACGTTTACACACACACACACACACACACACACACACACACACACACAAAGTCGCACTCTCGGTACCCCATGTTCAGCCGCTCACAAGGAGAACATGAGTAGGGAGGAGGGGGTGGGTAGGGTGTAGGGTGGGGGGTGGGTGGGGATGGAGTGGGGTGGGGGAGGGGGAGGTTGGTTTGGGGAGCGGGAAAACTGATATTAAAAATCTTCATTGGCCTTTTGGATTTTTACTAGTGCCAATAAAACTCACAGAGTTATATGACAGCGATAAATGAAAATGCAGGAAGTCTTTAATGACTGGTTGTGAAGAACATGGACTTCAAGATTAAATGAAATGCACGATTACATTAGCTAATACTAATTTTTATTTAAGGAAACCTGAATATTCGTCAGTCAAAGTCTTAACTTCCTGATGCATGATTTTTTAAACTGTTAGGTATCTTAGCTATTGATGACAAATCCTGCTTGCTTTTTTTTTTTTCCAAAGTTTAGTATTAAGCATCCAGAAAAAAAGTGTACTGACGATCAATATTCCAAGCAGCATCTTTTTTTTATTTGGCCAGTTTGTATCTGTTGCTAGAGTCAGGAATACCAAACCAAGGATGGTTTATTTTCTAGACTGCAAAGGCAGGATGGTCAATTAAGCAAAGAAAATCTATTCTGCTTAAAATGGTTGTAAATAACAAGAAGTCAATACAAGTAAAATAAGAAAAGAATCGACGAACAGACTGCTGCTAGAAGAAAAGGTACATTTGCATCCAGCTCCGCACTTTTGATCAGTAAACAAACGGCTGCAATATAGTTCAACGCTATATGACAGAGATGTCATGACAAGAGATGTTAATGTTATGTGTGTTGTTGTCATGAATGTATGAATATAAAAGCTAAGTGAGTCTTCACGTTGAGGAGTACAGGTGGAGATTTTGAAAAGGGAGAATTCTCTAAGTATGGCCTCAATGTTAGACCATAACATGTGAACAGTACTCAATCCCTAAACTTTTCTTGCTGTTGATGGATGATGAGGAGCACGTGATGGGTGAAAGAAGCTCACTATTTGTAGGACACAGGTGTGTTCCGATCTGTATGGCAGACTAGGAGATGCCAAACAGGAGAATAGGTCTCTTAGACAATTTTGTTTTCAACCTTGGGGGTTGAAAGGGAAAACTTGATGTTAACCAGGCGACCAGTGAGTGATCATTGATGTAGTGCAGACAGAAGTTACCGTTACCGTTAAGGATGAGACTAAAGTCCCTATCGGCCTGAGGCCCTTAAGGACAAGGTTACTGCAGTCATAGATCTGCAGCATTGTGGTAACTGCTGTCGCCGGGCAGTAGTGGACGAGTTTCAGTGGAGGTCGTCGCATTCCTCTCTCTGAGCTCGTGTTCCTCTTGAACGTTGGTTCAATTCTGGTCGTGTTCTTCTTGAATGTTGGTTCAATTTTGGTCGTGTCGCTCTTGAACGTTGGTTCAATTCCGGTTGTTGGTCGTCGGCCGACGATAGGCGTCGGCGTGTGTTGCCTGCTGTGTCCCAAACATCAGGCAGTCTTCAGGACCACTGGGCGGCCTTCTTCATGATCGGGTGGCGATGGTCCTGTGCCGCGTGAGGCCGCCTCAAGGAGGGAGCAGGACGAAGGTCTTTGGAGCGCAGCATGAGACCCAAATATTCAGCGGGTACTCGCTGACTGCGGCCGTGAGGGCATTTTTCAGCCAAACCCCATAAGGAGTGCCCCCCATGTCTGCCACTAAACAGAGCATGGCTTTCCAGGCCACGGTAGTCGCAGTCCGGCAGCGCTCCGTCGCCGATCGCCCCACATCCCAGGAGCCGTCCCCAGGCGACACAGGCTAGACCCGCCGTCACCCACATGGCTGGAAGGCTGTCTGCGTCGCCCGACACTGATCTCTCACATCAGTGTCCCTATAAGGAGAGCTGCACCTCTCTCCCCCCGCGTCCACTGCTATGCCACACTCGCAGCGAACTGAGGAGACAGAAGTCTGCTAGGAATGTTGTTTTAGTACTGATTCCCTACGGAAAAAATCTTAATGTCCAACCAGCGACCGAACCTACCTGGAACGGGATCTTAACAAAAAAGAGAAAGTGTATATCAATCATTATCCAGTACAAAAATGAAAACAGAAAACAAAAGTCGTTGAAAATGTTTATGTATTAAATGTACATGAAAATTGGACAAGTGACGCTTATTGCGCTTTCACATTGTGATGTTAATTGCTTTTGTGGAATTCTTTGTTGTGTTTTGGTGAAGGGAGCACAAAAAATGTGAACTGTTGTTTCCTCAATCTCTCCTTTGAATCGAGTATTTGAGTAGGTGCGCGCGTACGGAGTGAGCATGCTGTTTCTTGTGATTGGGTGTATACAAGTGCGGCGTGTGACGAGAGAAAATATTATCCATTTATGCATGCCACTGCAGGAAGCCCCCTTTGACTTCAAAAATACGTGAACATGTTGACAGCGTTTACCTCTAATGCATACGTTTATCCAGGGGGTGGGGGTGGGGTGGGATTGGGATGGGGGAATCAAACTCTACGATCAATGCTGCGCGGACAACCGAAGTGAAGTCTGCGCACACATACGCGCACGCACGCAAGTACACACACACACACACACACACACACACACACACACACGCGCGCGCGCGCGCGTGCAGCGAATAGTTTTTATCAACAGAAAATAGACTGCACAGAGAGTAAGAAGAAGAAAAGTTCACCGACAACGATTCAGACCCTGAAATAAACCAGTATCTGAATGCTCCCATAAGAGTTCAAGAAGCAGAAAAATGCCTTGCTAATCTGGGAGCCAAAACAACATCAGTGGGTTTAGATGGTATCTCTAATAATGAAATGTTCCGTCATGTCCCACCTAATGTTAAACGCTTTATCTCGGTATTCATTCAAAAATACTGGGAAACGGCAATTTGCCTTCATTATGGAAGCATTCTATCATAGTTCCTATGCATAGCATACATGCAAACTGACGGAAAGAATTGTCCTAAACAGATTACCTTGTTTTTGCAATAAACATCAAATTATCCCAATAAATCAAGCTGGTTTCCAGAAAGGCAGATAAGCAACAGAACATTTAGTGAAACTCACAACACATGTTAAACGACAATTCGAAAAGACGAACAAAAACATCTTGGCAACTTTCTTTGACATAAGGAAAGCGTACGAAGAAGTATGGCATAAACGACTTTTGTATAAACTGAAAACTATTGGAATAAATGGAACCCTGTATGATTATATCAAAGTTTCCTTCCAAGTAATATATTCAAACAAGAATAGAGCATACACATTCCACCATTAGAATACTGAAAATGGGTCTTCCACAAGGATCAGTATTATCTCCAATCTTATTTAATATCTTAATTGCAGATGTAACCAAAGGTTTATCCAAAGACATAGTTTTAGTACAGTTTGCTGATGACATATGTCTGTGGATAAAAGTCACTATGAAAAGAAAAACCCCAGATTCTTAAATTATATAAAGATCAAATATCAACATCAATTAAACAATATCAGTAGTTTCTTACGTGAAAATTTGAATGACATTCTCGGCAGACAAACAAATCTAATGCCTTTTATCTCTGGATATGACCCAGACAAACTTTCACAATTTACCGTGAATGGGTCGGTCTTACAATAGTCAAATCTGTTAAATTCTTAGGAGTATATGTAACAACAAAACTTTCATGGAACCAACATATTGAATATATTTTGAATCAAGCAAGAAAAAGTTTAAACTTTCTAAAGATCATAAACAAACAAAAAAAGGGGACAAGATGCAGAGTTTAACACTCCTATCTTCTGCTCTTGTGTGGTCTAGACTGATTTATGCTCAGGAAGTCTTCTTCAGCGCTCCACAGCATCTCACTTCATAAGTTACAAAGTGCAGACCACAAAGCATATAAACTTGCTCTTGGAGTTCCCACACATACATGTAACATTGGGACATACTATGAAATTGGAATTTTACCTTTGAACGAGTTTCGAAAAGCGTCCTCCACCAAAATTGATTAAAAGAACCTTTCACAAAAAAGTTTCTGTACAAATGGAGTACCTCTAAACTCAGAGAGACAGATTTTGCTAAAAGAAAAAGACATAATAAAATCAACTAAATCTATTCAGTCATACACATCTACTCCTCTAAACAAAACCAACATTAACCAAAGTAAAATAACTGTCAATCTGTCCTTTCCACTCCACTCATTCCTAAATGGGAATAAACCAAAGCAAATTATGACACAAACTATACTGAACTGAACTGAACGAAAACGATTCACCATATCTTTTTTGAGAAATATGTAAATACTCATTTGGATAATCAATATCAGGACCATCTTCAAATTTTTTACAGATGGCTGAATGTTAGATGACCATAGAACAGGAGCAGCTTTTAGATGATACCAAAATTAAAAGTGGAGGAATTATATTCTCTTGGCAAACACTTGTCAGTCTTTACTGTAGAACTAGTTCCTATTCTAATGTCCCTAAAGTAGGTTTAAAATTCCTCCATAGGAAATTGTCAATTTTTATTGTGCAGTGATTCAAAGTCAGCCCTTTCTGCCTTAAAGTCTTAAATCCAAAGATCCGCTGTAAGGCTATTACAGAAATTAATTACGGGACACATCTCCTATCGATGAAAAGATGAAATGTGACTTTCTGTTGGGCGCCCTCACATTGTGGAATTTCAACAAATGAAAAAGTTGATCAATATTGAAGGAACGACTGCGCTGAACATTCCGCTAGACCTATCTGAATGTTATACTTTAATTGATAGAGCATGCTTTAAAAGTTTCAAGAGGTTATTCGAAGACACAGATAGCCAATATTAACACAACTGTATACAACCAAATCCTGACATCCACCCCAAGACTCAATTAGACAAACTCGAAAGTACGACATCTAGAGAGTAGCAATTTTAATTCATAGGATACGTTTAAATTCACTTCGAACCAAATACAGTAAAAATGTTACATGTGGGTGGGTGGGGGGACTCATAGTGTACGTCAGCTATTACTAGACTGTCCAAGAGTAAAGAATACAGTGCACAAGGCTGGTACTAATATTGCACATGGAAGATCGATCCACTGACATTACCAAAATTGTTTAATTATTACGCTATTCTTGGTTCTTTTATGCCCACATCTAAAACGCAATCCAGTAGGAATTTATCTTTAACTTTCACAACCCCTCATATACAAAAAAAATCATTTACACGTACCGCCCCCCCCCCCCCCCCCCCCCCTCACACATACACACATGTGCGTGCGCACTCACGCACACACACACACCATTACGCAATCCGTCTGGAACCACTTTAAGCGGTAAGACGTTGAATTGAAGAAGAAGAAGAAGAAGAAGAAGAACAAGAACAACAACAACAACAACAACACACACACACACACACACACACATACACACACACACACACACACACACACACACACACAAAGATATGTACTGCTACCCAACAATAAGAAGAAACTGACCAGAAAATACGAAAGGGCTTTGTTTCTTCCTCCATAAGCTTTTCTTTTTTCCGGTCGGAGAGTCTTTGACAAGTCTGTTTCTTCTGTTACTTGGTTATGGTTCATGACAGCTTCTGATCATTTTCCTTATCTTATACATTGTCCCCCCTTATTTTATAAAGTTAAATCAAGCTAACATCGCTTTTCTTGAAGTGGATGCTATTCTCGTACTTTTTACTACTGTATATTGTTTGTAGTGTACCTTTATTATTTTGTTCTTGTTGTTGTTGTTAAATGCTACTTTTTCCTAATTTGTGATATATTTTTTTTTCTCAGCTTGTGCTAGTTTTTCTTTAGCTTTCTACTTTCCCCTACTTTGTCATGTTTTCTCTCTTTGTGCATATGTTTTCTACTTTTACTACTTCCTTGTGGCTTTGTGCTAGTTTTTTTTTTCACTTTATGATTTATGATTTTTTTTCCCAAATATCTTAAGCCCCCCCCCCCCCCCCCCCCCCCCCCCTATTTTGCTTCTTTTCCCCTATTTTGTATTATGTTTTTTTTTTTTTCCAGTTTCTACTCCTTCTTCACTTATGCCACATGATTCCTTCCTTTGGCTACTATATATTCCCCCCCCCCCCCCCCCCCCCCCCCCCCCCCCCGTAAACTGTTGTACATTTTTCTTCGCTTGGCTATTTTTTCGTCAAAAGATGCCAAATGTGGCTTTTTGTCACAGCTGTTCTAGTTTGTTTTGTTTTGTTTTGTTTTGAATTCTGTATTGTTATTTGTTGTAACCTGTGAACTTCTCTCACCACTGCCTTTTTCTTTGTTTTTTATTTCGGCATTTTTCCAGCGCTATTTATTTATTTGTTTATTTACTTTTTACTTGTCTTTCTATCAGCACTACATTTGCTCATTGTTACAACCTGTGGCTTTCTGTCAGCACTTTCTGTTACAACCTGTGGCTTTCTGTCGGCGCTTTCTGTTACAACCTGTGGCTTTCTGTCGGCACTTTCTGTTACAATCTGTGTCTTTCTGTCGGCGCTTTCTGTTACAACCTGTGTGTTTCTATGAGCACTTTCTCTGGCAACCTGTGTGTTTCTGTCAGCACTTTCTGTTACAATTTGTGTACTTCTGTCGGCACTTTCTGTTACAACTTGTGTGTGTTTTCTGTCAGCACTTTCTGTTTCAACCTGTGTGTTTCTGTCAGCACTTTCTGTTACAACCTGCGTGTTTCTGTCAGCGCTTTCTGCTGAAACCTGTGTGCTCTCTGTCAGATCTTTCTGTTAAAACCTGTGGCTTTTTGTCAGCAGATTCTGTTACAACCTGTGTGGATTTCTATAAGGAGCACTTTCTGTTACAACCTATGTGTCTCTTGTCAGCGTTTTCTGTTACAACCTGTGACTTTTTGTCAGCACCTTCTGTTATAACCTGTGTCTTTCTGTCAGCACTTTCTGTTGCAAACCTGTGGCTTTCTGTCAGCACTTCCTGTTACAACCTGAGAAGAAGTCTTGCGCTGCATTCCGCTGAATCAGTATGGCCCCTATGAAACGTCAAGAGCGAGACAACAACTTTGTAGCTAACAGAAAGCGGAAAGACGTCACGGTTCTTCACCACCAAAACTCACATGGCTACCCAGTGCGCTGGAAGTTCTTCTCAATGAGGATACAACGAAAAGCTTCGAGTTGTGACTGCGTCCGCTAAAACTTACTTGGCTACCCCGTGCGCGGAAAGTTCTTCGCAATGAGAAGACTACGAAAAAACTTAGGGCAAGTGAGTGCGTCCACCAAACTTACATGGCTATCCCGTGCGCTGAAAGTTCTTCACAATGAGAATACAACGAAAAGCTTCGGGCAAGTCACTGGTGAACATCTGCGATGAGGGAAAACTATCAGCGTTATCCGTTTTGTTGCGGGGGTGAAACAAACAAACAAGCAAACAAAAACCACCGACTTCTCTAAGTTACCCCCAGCTAGCTGTTTAACAAAGAGATATACACGAGAGACATGACAACTCTCGGTAGTCCTGTGCTGGGAGCGACTTGCAGCCGACCGCTGGAGGTGGAAAGGCACCATGAACCGACAATTCCACACAGGGGCAGACAAGCAGAAGAACGCAGCGGAAGACGAGCGGGGCACGAAGAAAGGAGAGAACGTACCATTAGCTAGAGACTGCTTGCTGCTGCGACCTTTGTGACGTAGTCTGTTGATCTGCTCAGTGGTTGTTAGCACGTACGCGTTCCTGCTGGGAGGTGGCGTTACCAGCAGAGGGCGCCTAGGTAGCAGTTAGGCGAAGGGCGGCGCAGTCTACCTTCCTCTCATTAGCAGTGACGACGGGTCTAGCCGTATGCATCTCCGCGGGATAGCTCTTGAGGCTGTGGGGCATTCGGCGACGGGGCGCTGCCATTCTGCGACTTCACCGAAAACCTGCATGACCAGCAGAACCCTCTCCTTGGGGAAGGGAGTGGTAAGAACGCCCCTCACGAGAGAAGAATGGACATGGATCTTCGCAGCGGCTTGGTGACTGCTGTCCTGCCTGTCTCTATGAATCGGCCTGACGTGGCATAGGACCTGTCGCCCCTCAGCATGAAGACGGCCGCCCGGTAGTCCTGAACATGGCCTTGGAGGGAGGAGCAGCAAGGCGAGACACCATCATCACCCAGACTCCCGCCTGGGACGACTGACCGGAGAAGGAGGTAAACACCGACTACAAACGAATGAACAACATGACCCAGTCTCCTGCCTGAGGGAAAGAACTACCCTGGGTACCTCCTTTCTTATGCAGATACAGACCTCACCCAAACCTGCCAGTTTCCAAGTCCCGTCAGACAACCAACTTTGTGTGCTGAAGCTTGCTGCAACACACAACGTGTCCCTAGGACCCAGTGCTATGCGGACATTAAACTCACCCATCTACTACAGTGACAAGCCGTGCAGCTCTGGTCAAGCAGGCAGCCGGGAAGACAGCTAGGATGCATCACCTACGATAGCCGTGACCGAAGGGGGGGCCCTCTCCTTCCTCCTCCTCCCCCTCCCCCTTCCCATCATCATCATCAGTCATCGTCGTCGTCGTCGTCGTCGTCGTCGCATCATCATCATCATCATCATCATCATCATCATCATCATCATCATCATCATTGTCGTCATCGTCGTCGTCAGCATGATCATGATCCTCCTCCTCCTTCTCCTCCTCCTCCTCCTCTTAACTTTTTGACAGGAGAAAATGTATTGAACTAACAAAATTACACACACACACACACACACACACACGCGCGCGCGCGCGCGCGCGCGCGCGCGCAAAACAACGCTTATTTAATAACACGACAAAACAGACAACCAAGGTTGTTTTTTGTTGTTTTCTTTTTTAGACAAATGTGTCTCCTTCACACGTGACAAAGAACAGACATCAGAAATGCACAAAACAATACTCCCAGGATCGCTGACAGCATGAACCGGAAGCGACCAAAAATTAGCACGAAATTAGAACAGAAAGGTAGGTATGGGAGCACGCTGGCGTCTAAAGACAATACTAGTGTTTTCCTGAGGGGAAAAAAAAAACAGCCATAATCTTCCAGGAAAATACAACAAAAACAAAAACAAAAAAAGGGAAAGCACGTATTATAGTGAGGATCACAACTGTTTCCCTGAGGTGCTAACTGTTTTCCAGAGGTGCTAACTGTTTTCCAGAGGTGCTAACTGTTTTCCAGATGTGCTAACTGTTTTCATAGTGCTGTTTTCATAGTGCTAACTGTTTTCCAGAGGTGTTAACTGTTTTCCCAAAGTGTTAACTGTTTTCCAGAGGTGCTAACTGTTTTTCTGATAATAACTCTTTT
>JADBJO010000980.1:370000-375000 GCA_016801955.1 Conus betulinus | reverse complement strand
ATGTCAAATAGAAACTGCAGCAGCTCGGGCCGGGGACCGGTGAGGCATGATTAAAAAGTTGTAGCGTAAACGACGCACGCGCACGCGCGCGCGCGAGCACACACACACACACACACACACACACACACGCACACACGCACGCACGCACGCACGCACACAGGCACGCACGTACACGTACACACGCATGCGCGCGCGCATACACACCCCACACACACACACACACACACACAGACACACACGCATGCACACACACACCATTATTGATATGTGCCACTTAATATGGACACTGTGAATTTACTGATCAACATTACTAATACGTTCCACCGAAGATGGGCGCTGTGAATTTACTGTACAACATCACATACACATTCATATGTATGGCCATTCCCTATCACTATCACACGCATACATCACTTTATTAGTGCAAACGTAGCAGTGTACATGCGTTTGCAGTAAACAAAAACAGCGGATCCTGAGAGATCTCAGCTGATGTGTGATTCGGTCGTTTGCATGCACCGCTAGAAAGGTAAAAGTATTAGTCTGCCACATTCTCTAGGGATCTCGGCAGCGTAAGTTCTGCGATCATTCCAGCGTGTGTGTTCGGTCTGTAAGTGTGGCCACTTCCTCTCTTGACGCTGAGTAGTTTCCGGTATGGCGACTTCGATCTTGCATGTTGAGGTGATCCTTTAGGTTTCTTATCGCACCAGATCCTAACTGTAGTCCAGTTCTTATCGTTGCCTTTGCCTGTCAGGGGGTCTGGTCTGTCATGTTCTTTTACACTTCCGTGTCCTGGGCAGTGCTTCCTCAGGCTTCAGGTGCTTGAGGAAACTACTCCGCATCTCCTATAAAGAATACAAGACCGATGATTACGTGCGGAACCTGGTCACTACCCTAGTTGGGCTCCACGAACCACTTCTGGCAACCGTCAAACGACGGAAGATGGCACGGTTTGGCCACGTCATTCGTCACAACACCCTCTCCAAAACCATCCTTCAAGGTACCGTTGAAGGAGGGCGCCGACGGGGACGGCAGAGAAAGAGCTGGTCCGAAAAAATTTAAAGGACTGGATCAAAATGACCATGCCAGATCTCCTCAAGACAGCCACCAACAGAAGAGCCTGGAGAGAGAAACGGCGACTGCCTCATCACGTTCCCCCAACGATCCTAGCGGTCAGGGGAATGACTGACTGACTGACTGTCTTGGGCAGTGCAACCTTATGGGCTTTTATTTTTTTTAAACTACAATGGAAGGTTGCAGATTAGCTCCACTTGTGCACTGTTCTGAAGCTGAGTTAAAAAAGTCGGTCAGTATCATTGCTTGTTGAGCTCGAAGCTTGCTTGTGGATGATGAGCAAGAGGAGCCCATGTGTCACTGCTTCCAACTGCATTGTTATCTTTGAAGCTGTTAAGCTGTATGCACAATTGTCTTCATGGATTGTTTGGTCATTTTAACGTCACCGTGTATCCCCAGTCCGTGTTACTTTTGGCGGCTGAAACCGTCAGCGTGTGTAACACTGTTGAATTACTGTGTAAGATGATTAAATGTGTCATTAGGCATAAACAGCATGTATAACACACTGTTGAATTACTGTGTAAGATGATTAAAATGTGTCATTAGGCATAAACAGCATGTATAACACTGTTGAATTACTGTGTAAGATGATTAAAATGTGTGTCATTAGGCATAAACAGCGTGTATAACACTGTTGAATTACTGTGTAAGATGATTAAAAAAAATGTGTCATTAGGCATAAACAGCATGTATAACACTGTTGAATTACTGTGTAAGATGATTAAAATGTGTCATTAGGCATAAACAGCATGTATAACACTGTTGAATTACTGTGTAAGATGATTAAAAAATGTGTCATTAGGCATAAACAGCGTGTATAACACTGTTGAATTACTGTGTAAGATGATTAAAATGTGTCATTAGGCATAAACAGCGTGTATAACACTGTTGAATTACTGTATAAGATGATTAAAATGCTTCATTAGGCATAAACAGCGTGTATAACACTGTTGAATTACTGTGTAAGATGATTAAAATGTGTCATTAGGCATAAAGAAAGTGCATAACACTGTTGAATTACTGTGTAAGATGATTAAAATGTGTCATTAGGCATAAAGAAAGTGCATAACACTGTTGAATTACTGTGTAAGATGATTAAAATGTGTCATTAGGCATAAAGAAAGTGCATAACACTGTTGAATTACTGTGTAAGATGATTAAAAATGTGTCATTAGGCATAAAGAAAGTGCATAACACTGTTGAATTACTGTATAAGATGATTAAAAATGTGTCATTAGGCATAAACAGCGTGTATAACACTGTTGAATTACTGTATAAGATGATTAAAATGTTTCATTAGGCATAAACAGCGTGTATAACACTGTTGAATTACTGTATAAGATGATTTAAAATGTTTCATTAGGCATGAACAGCGTGTATAACACTGTTGAATTACTGTGTAAGATGATTAAAATGTGTCATCAGGCATAAACAGCGTGCATAACACTGTTGAATTACTGTGTAAGATGATTAAAATGTGTCATTAGGCATAAACAGCGTGTATAACACTGTTGAATTACTGTGTAAGATGATTAAAATGTTTCATTAGGCATAAAGAAAGTGTATAACACTGTTGAATTACTGCATAAGATGATTAAAATGTTTCATTAGGCATAAAGAAAGTGTATAACACTGTTGAATTACTGCATAAGATGATTAAAATGTGTCATTAGGCATAAACAGCATGTATAACACACTGTTGAATTACTGTGTAAGATGATTAAAATGTTTCATTAGGCATAAACAGCGTGTATAACACTTTGAATTACTGTGTGAGATGATTAAAGTGTTTCATTAGGCATAAAGAAAGTGTATAACACTGTTGAATTACTGTGTAAGATGATTAAAATGCTTCATTAGGCATAAACAGCGTGTATAACACCGCTGAATTACTGTGTGAGATGATTAAAATGTTTCATTAGGCATAAAGAAAGTGTATAACACTGTTGAATTACTGTGTAAGATGATTAAAATGTGTCATTAGGCATAAACAGCGTGTATAACACTGTTGAATTACTGTGTAAGATGATTAAAATGTTTTCATTAGGCATAAACAGCGTGTATAACACTGTTGAATTACTGTGTAAGATGATTAAGTGTTTCATTAGGCATAAACAGCGTGCATAACACTGTTGAATTACTGTGTAAGATGATTAACATGTTTCATTAGGCATAAACAGCGTGTGTAACACTGTTGGATTACTGTGTAAGATGATTAAAGTGTTTCATTAGGCATAAAGAAAGTGTATAACACTGTTGAATTACTGTGTAAGATGATTAAAGTGTTTCATTAGGCATAAACAGCGTGTATAACACCGCTGAATTACTGTGTAAGATGATTAAAGTGTTTCATTAGGCATAAGGAAAGTGTATAACACACTGTGAATTACTGTGCAAGACAATTAAAGTGTTTCATTAGGCATAAACAGCGTGTATAACACTGTTGAATTACTGTGTGAGATGATTAAAGTGTTTCATTAGGCATAAGGAAAGTGTATAACACTGTTGAATTACTGTGTAAGATGATTAAAATGTTTCATTAGGCATAAACAGCGTGTATAACACTGTTGAATTACTGTGTAAGATGATTAAAATGTTTCATTAGGCATAAACAGCGTGCATAACACTGTTGAATTACTGTGTAAGATGATTAAAGTGTTTCATTAGGCATAAACAGCGTGCATAACACTGTTGAATTACTGTGTAAGATGATTAAAAATGTTTCATTAGGCATAAACAGCGTGTATAACACTGTTGAACTACTGTGTAAGATGATTTTAAAATGTTTCATTACGCATAAAGAAAGTGTATAACACTGTAAAATTACTGTATAAGATGATTAAAATGTTTTCATTAGGCATAAACAGCGTGCATAACACTGTTGAAACTACTGTGTAAGATGATTAAAATGTGTCATTAGGCATAAACAGCGTGTGTATAACACTGTAAAATTACTGTATAAGATGATTAAAATGTTTCATTAGGCATAAACAGCGTGCATAACACTGTTAAATTTCTGTATTAGATTATTAAAATATTCTATTGCGCATAAACAACGTGTATAACACTGTAAAATTTCTGTATAAGATGATTAAAATGTTTCATTGCGCATGGACACTGTGAAGTTTTTATCCAAGACAATTACAATGTTTCGCTGAACATGATGTGAAATTACTGTACAAGATAATTCAAATCTTCTACGGAACATTCACATTGTGAAGATACTGATTAACATTTTCTACAGAACATGAACATTGTGAATCTGTTGTATAAAGATGATTAAAATCTTCTGACTACGTGAACACTGGAACGTTAGTGTACAGAAGATTCAAATGATTCACTGAACATGTATACTATGAACAGTTTACTACTGAACATTAACACTAGCAAATTACGGTACGAGAGGATTAAAGTTTTCCATTGAGCACACTTTAAAAAATCGGAAAGATACTGCACAAGAGGATTAAAATGTTTTATTGAACATAAACGCTGGAAAGTTACTTTACAAGTCGATTAAAATTTTCCAGTGAATACACTAAAAAGAAAAGGAAAAACAAACAAACAACAACGGAAAGTTGCTGCACAAGAGAATTAAATGTTACACTGAAACATAAGTACCGGAATTTTACTGCACAAGATAATTGAAATGTTCCATTGAAGATAAACACTGGAAAGTTACAATACAAGAGGATTAAAGTGTTCCATTGAAAATAAACACTGAAACATCACTGCACCAGAGGATTAGAATATTCCATTGACGATCAACACCGAAACACTACTGAACAAGAGAATTATAAGATATTCCGTGGAAAACAAACGCTGCTGAAACGTTACTGCACATGATGATTGAAATGTTCCATTGAACTTAGATGGTGGAAAGTTACCACACCATTGAACTTAAATGGTGGAAAGTTACCACACCATTGAAC
>JADBJO010000980.1:355000-360000 GCA_016801955.1 Conus betulinus | reverse complement strand
TCCGTGAATATCAGAATTTGACGTAAACATCATCTGAATTTTTTTAAGGAACTAAGGGAGACAAATTCAGGGCGGAACATAATCACGCTTACAACCATATATAGACATTCTGATTAAAAAGAAAAAAAAGTAAAGAAGAAAGAAACCTTCACTCACAGAAACGGAACCTTTCAAGAAATCAAACTACACTGATTAAATAGGCGATACTTGCAGAAATTGTATATGTCGACAATAAAAAACTGCACACACTTAATAGACGATGCTCGGATATCTGTAATTGAGGTGTTCTGTGTCGGAGCTCGCATCCAGCGAGAGTGACCTCGTCAATTTCATGGGACATATTCCGCCGGTAGGCGCGACTACAGCAGCAAGTTAGCCCCCATCTGTCACTTGAACAGTTCCATTACAAAGAGAAAATGTCCATCCTAGATGTGAAACGCTGCGCCAGCAATGCGGACAGTCAATATTCCGATCGTTAGGTTACTCGCGCTTCAGATAAAGTACTCAACTCTACAGCTGTGTTCGTTTGACGCATAATTCAGGAAAAGATAAATCTGTTCGCGATGGAAAGACGGGCGTTACCTTCCCTGATTTTTTGTTAGTTCTTTCTTTTGTTTGTTTGTTTGTGTGTGTGTTGTTTGTTTTTTAATCTGCGGAACGGCTCTGTTCTTTACACTCTGTTTATATTACCAAACAATGAACCGATCGTGTGACTAAAACACTGAAACTTGTAGGTGTCGGGCTTACGTGCTGATGCCTAAATGGTTTGTCGAACGTTTCAAATGCCCCATTGGTGGTGTTTTGATATACTCACACGCATTTTACATAATCATAGTATCCACAACATAGGTAGTCTATGTCATTCGAAAGTCATATAAGTTATGACGCTAAATTTTCATGCACAGCAATAAAAGAAGAAGAAAAAAAAGTAATCTATGTCATTCGAACGTCATTAAAAAATCAGTGTTTACGCAAACAACAAAAGGAAATAAAAGAAAAAAAAAAAAAAAAAAAAAAAAAAATGGGGGGGGGGGGGGGGGGGGGGGGGTGGTAATAAAAAAACGTGAAAAAGAACAAAACTTTGTTTCAAAGTCGTAATTGAATGAAAAGGTTGACAGCCGGGTAGATCCACATATACTCACAAAACGTTGACTTTCCTAGCATGCCGCATGAGTGGAAAAAAACAAACAAACAAACAAAAACCCTATGAATGTCGACAAATTCGGCTTCGACTGTGATAATGATAATGAGGATGAGGATGATACTAACAATATAATAATAATAATAATAATGATATGACAACAACAACAACAATATTGATAAATACAATGATAATGATAATGACAGTAATAATAATAATAGTAACAGCAGGAGGAGCAGCAGCAACAACAATGATGACAAAAAATAATGATAACGATAATGATGGTTTCTCTGGCCATGCATCCAGCGTTGTGCTCGCAGCGTTCATAAATTAGGGAACACACGAATTATTAGAAACAAAATGACACATTGAAGTTACTAAACAAAGCGAATGCACTCATTCCAAGACGCTCAATACAAAAGATTTTGAGAAGACAAACAGATAAACGAATAAAACAAGACCATCCCAAGATACACCTCCATCATTACATAACAACAACATCAACAACAACCACAACACACACACACACACACACACACACACACACACACACACACACTCGCGCGCGCGCGCGAGCGCGCGCGCACGTGCTTGGGCGTACACATACACACCCCTTAACACACACACACACACACACACACACACACACACACATTTTTTGACATACACATACACTCACACACACACACACACACACACACTCTCTCTCTCTCTCTCTCTCTCTCTCACACACACACACACACACACACACACACACACAAGCACGCGCGCGCGCGCGCACGCACACACACACACACACAAACACACACACACACACACACACACACACACACACACACACACACACACATATCCAGTAGCTCAACCATTCACGTTTGGGGGGAGCGCCTTTAGAAACAAGATTGACAGAAAGGGGTCCGATTATTTTGAAATGTGTGTGTGTGTGTGTGCGTGTGTGCGTGTGTGTGGTTGATTGGTATGATGATAACTTTCTGGAGCTGAATGTGGCCAAAACAAAAGAGCTGATCATCGATTTCCGAAGCGCTGTGACATCCAACCTCTGAACATCAAAGGCTTGCCAGCAGCAGAGACTGTCAGCACCTACAAATACTTAGGGACGATCATCGACGATCAGCTGAGCTGGACTGCCAACGTGGATGCCTGCTGCAAGAAGGCCAACCAGCGCCTGTATTTCCCTCGGAAGCTGAGATCCTTCCAAGTCAGCCCGGAGATACTGTCCCTCTTCTACCAGGCGGTGGTCCAGAGTGTCGGGCTGTACAACCACATTTCTTCAGCGGCGCCAAGACAGCGGACACCAACAGGCTGGGAGAAGATAGAACGGACATCAGCGCGAGGGGTGAAGGCGAACCTTGCAACACCAACCACCATCGTTGAGCGTGCTGCCGCCAAAAAGCTGATGATGGATGTCATGACAGACATCTCCCACCCACGTCACCCTGCTGTGCAGTCTTGCAGGTCCATCAGAGAGGACTCTCGGCGCCTGCGTTGTCCAAAGGCCAGGACCACTCGTATGCGGAAATCCTCTCTGCCAACTGCTGTCAGGCTGGACAACGCAGCAACAGGACGAGAGTGAAATCCTCTCTGCCAACTGCTGTCAGGCTGGACAACGCAGCAACAGGACGAGAGTGAAATCCTCTCTGCCAACTGCTGTCAGGCTGGACAACGCAGCAACAGGAACGAGAGTGAAATCCTCTCTGCCAACTGCTGTCAGGCTGGACAACGCAGCAACAGGACGAGAGTGAAATCCCTTCTGCCAACTGCTGTCAGGCTGGACAACGCAGCAACAGGACGAGAGTGAAAATCCTTTCTGCCAACTGCTGTCAGGCTGTACAACGCAGCAACAGGACGAGAGTGAAATCCCTCTCTGCCTGCATTGCGCCTGCATATATGCGTACATGAGTACAAGAGTGAGTGTGTGTGAGTGTGTACGCACGCACATGTGCGCGCACGCGCGCGCGCGCACGCGCGTGTATGTGTGTGTGTAGATGCAAGTGAATGTGTGTGGATGTATATGGAAGTGAGCGTGTGTATGAGCAAGTGCGTGTGTAGTTGAGTGTGTGAGCGTGTATGTGAGTTTGTGTGTGAAAAAAAGTTTGTGTGTGGAAAAAAGTAATATGCACGCGCGCGCGCGCGCGCGCGCTTGTATGTATGTGTGTGTGTGTGTGGTGTGTGTGTGTGTGTGTGTGTGTGTGTGTATGTGTGTGTGTGTGTGTGTGTGTGTGTGTGTGTGTGTGTGTGTGTGTGGACATGGAAGCTCCAACGAAAGAGGAAGTCAACGGAATTGTGTGTTGGAAAATGTGTGTGTGTGTGTGGGGGGG
Organism: Conus betulinus; assembly: GCA_016801955.1. Lineage (NCBI taxonomy): Eukaryota > Metazoa > Mollusca > Gastropoda > Neogastropoda > Conidae > Conus > Conus betulinus. The sequence continues at coordinate 356,520 of JADBJO010000980.1, read as the reverse complement.
GGGGGGGGGGGGGGGGGGGGAGGGGGAAATAGAAGGGGTAAGTGGGAACGGATGGGTGTGTTTTTAACCATCTGTAAATTAGAAAATACGCATGCTATGACTTTACTGCTTTGTTTTAAAGCCAATCTGATTTTTTAACGCCATTTTGATGATGATCATCATTGTGTCAGTATATGTGTGTGTGCGTGCGTGCGTGTGTGTGTGTGTGTGTGTGTGTGTGTGTGTGTGTGTGTGTGTGTGTGTGTGCCAGTAGATGGTGGGAGAGAGGTGTGGGGGGTGAGGTATGTAAGAAGTGAAGTGTATTTTCGGGTCTTACATGGTTAACATTTTAGAAGATTTGTCCATGTTTTAGCTCTCCGTCTCTCTGTCTGTCTGTCTGTCTGTCTCTCCCTCTCTCTCTCTCTCTGCTCTCTCTCTCCTCTCTCTCTCTCTCTCTCTCTCTCTCTCTCTCTCTCTGATGTCTGTCTCTCCCAGCCTGACTATCTGTAGCTCACTGAGTCTCTCTCTTTCTCACCTTCACTATGTCTGTCTCTAACTCAAAATCTCTCTTCCTTCCCCTTTGGCCTTGTCTCAGTCTGTCTGTCTGTCTGTCTGTCTGTCTGTCTCTCTGCTCTATTATCATCTTTTCTGTTTCCTCATCCCAATTTCCCAATCATTCATATATAGTAGTTCATTTCCCCCCCCTCCCTCCCATGTCCATATTTTATGACGGCAGGATTGAGAGAGTGGTTGTGAAAGGGGTTAATGGGAGGGTGCAGGCGTTGGGTGGAGGTTGGAGGGGTTTGGAGGAGAGGGGGGGAGAGAGAGAGAGAGAGAGAGAGAGAGAGAGAGAGAGAGAGAGAGAGAGAGTGATGTGCGTTTGGGCGCGCGGTGCACACACACGTTGGGAGTGTGTGTGTATGTGTGTGTGTGTGTGTGTGTGTGTGTGTGTGTGTGTTGGGGGGGGGGGGGGGTTAAATGTTTGGGTATGGATTTGTATGGGTATAAATGGCTCATTTTGTACATGTACATAAACCACATCGGAAAAAGGTGTCGGTGATTTTTGTTGAGAGAGGCCTGTTTTACCCACAGATTGATTTATTTAATTTTGAATTGTTTGCATTTGTGTTTTACGTGCCTGCAACAGCATTTTCCTTGTGCATATGGGGATATAATAAAAGTGTGAAGTCTGAAGTGTGTGTGTGTAAAATATGTGGGGAGAGAGACGGGGGGGGGGGGGGGGGGGAAGAGAGACAGACAGACAGACAGACAGACACATACAGAGAGTAAGCGAGAGAGAGAGAGAGAGAGAGAGAGAGAGAGAGAGAGAGAGAGAGAGAAAGAGAGAGAGACAGAGAGATGCGTACTAGTAAAAATCCATCGTTTGAAATGAGACACTTGAGTTTAAATGAAAGAAGACAAGAGAAGAATTCTTTCTGGTGAGATTCCTCTAATGCTATTCTTCTATCAAACTGAGAGTCGACAGCCTCGTAAACGACAGCTATTCTGCTTCCTCCACTCGCCCCCTCCCCCCCCCCCCC
>JADBJO010000980.1:332500-350000 GCA_016801955.1 Conus betulinus | reverse complement strand
TAATCATCTTGTTTTGTTATTATGCTGTTAACGGAAATTACACTCTTAAGTTCAGTCAAACAGTGTTACCTCTGTATCATGGGGTGCCCATAATTTGAGGGGGAGAGGGTGTGTTAACATTCAAAAGGGACATTCCAAAGACCTGTGTTAGTAAAATCTTTAAAAAGAAAAAAAGACAAGTTTTAGTTGCTTCTTTACAGAGAACAGTGATTTTCATTCTCTTCTTATTTCTACCTCTTTCTCCTTGTCTTCTCTCCCCCCCCCCCCCCCCCCCCCTCTCTCTCTCTCTCTCTCTCTCTCTCTCTCTCTCACACACACACACACACACACACACACACACACACACACACACACACACATACACACACTTGTACACATACACGCACGTACACAAATACGGACGCAAGAACGCACGCACGCACAGGCATGCATGCCCGTGCATGCAGGCACTCATACGCGCGCACGCGCGCGCGTCCACACACACACACACACACACACACACACACACACACACACACACACACACACACACACAATACATTTCATATATGTAAATATATATATATATATATATGTGTGTGTGTGTGTATATATATATATATATATATATATATATATATATATATGATGACATGCAAATGCATGTGTTGGCCGTTGCTTTCTTAGTGTGTTAATTGCTAATTCGATGTTAAAGGATTAATGCGGTTTTTTTTTTTTTTTTTTTTGTTTTTTTTTTTGCTTTTTGTTTGTTTTTTTTCATAGTTGGTAGATCCTCACTGATTTTCATATGTCCATAGCTTTGATCCTCATTGATTGGTAATTATGTACCATTTTTACCCATTTTTCCTTATGCAACAATCACATCCTAAGCTCTTGTACACACCCATGCAAGTAGTAGACGACATACACACGTACGTGCATATCAAACTTAACATGCAGTCAACTCCTTCCCACTCTACCCACCCCTTCCCTTTTCCCCCATCCTTTCCCATCGTCTAATATCACTTTTAGTGAACAGTCGTTAAACAGAATAGCAACAACAACAACGCGCGCGCACACACACACACACACACACACACACACACACAGACACACGCGCGCGCGCGCGTACAAACACACACACATATACACACACGCGCGCGCGCGCGCGCTCGCACGCACGCACACACACACACACACACACACACACACACACACACACACACACACACACACACTGCAGTAGCAGCGGCAGGTAATGAGAGATGAAGGGACATCAATCAGAATGTAAAGAGAGTCGATTTAAAAGAGGAACTGAAGGATGACAGAGAGCGGGAACTGCGGAGTAAGCGAGGGAGTTGGTTCCATGAGGATGGGACCTGCAAAGCACATGAACATGAAAAAAAAAAAAAAAAAAAAAAAAAAAAACACCAAAACACCAAGGCTTCTACCTATGTCAAACGTGAAAAATAACGCAAAAGTAATAATAATAATAAAAAAAAGGACATGAACGTTGGCCAGCGCTCGTGGAGCGAAAGCGAAGGATGCGGAGGAGATGAGCATCAGCTGAGGAGTACAGCCTTCGTGATGAAGACGGAGAAGACCTGCAAGATCAGATGGAGCCAAACCATTCGGGGTTTTGGAGAACAACAGAGGGGTTTAGAGTCGATTCGTTTTTCGATAGGGACCCCGTGAGGAGAGAGAGAGAGAGAGAGAGAGAGAGAGAGAGAGAGAGAGAGAGAGATGACTGGATGTAGAGCGTCTGAAGATAACTACGCAGTATGGTTTTGTACTTTCTGAAGCCGGAGAGGATTCTGTGCACAGCCAACAAGGAGAGAGCAACAGTAACCTAGTCTCTAGAGAACAAAAGCAGAAATGATGTCTTCAGAGAGAAGATGGAGAGCAGAACCAACGCAACGAAGCTCTAAGAAGCAAGGGGGGTAGACAGAGGAAATATGATGTTGAAAAGGAAGATTCTGGTCAAGTGTAATGCATAGACTGCGCATGCTCGTAGAAGTTTGAATGAGGCAGTTTACTAATCAGTGAGAACACAGTCTGTGGAAAGAAGATTTTCAGGGGCAATGAAGAATCATTTCAGTTCGTCATTGTTCAGCTGAAGTTTGTTTTTGCCATCCGTATGCTTTAGTGTCTGAAATGTGTAATTATGTGCGATGGATAACAGAAGGAGCCCGAACAAACGAGACGTGTAAATGTTAATTGTCATCGGGAAAAAAAAATCTGTGTGGTGAGAAAACTTACGATGGGCAACAATGTCAGAGATAGGTGTGTATAAAGTACAAAGAGAATAGGGTTCCACACGGATCCCCGAGGGACTCCATGCTGCATTGCACGTGACAGGGCTGAAATTGACAATACATAGTGAATGTAAAAAAAGAGAAAAAAACGATCGTGTCCGTCATGAAATATAGTCAACAACATGCATGTCGCCGTTGTAGATAGTGTATCAGCAACTGAAGCAAGGAGGGCCACATAGGTTTTGACAACTATCTGTTAGAGAATCTGGAAAAACAAACCAGTGGCCGAAAGAATGGACACAATTCCTGATAATCACTCCGACCAAGCGTGATGAGACTGCCGAATGTTTCTCAGTCCCTCAGACAAAATCACAGTAGTTCTGCTTAAGTCAGGGATGAGTTTTCTTGGGTTCTTCAAGTGTTCGAACTCCAATATTACATGTGTGGATACCCCGAACTAGCTGTTGAAATATGAAGGCAGTTTGGAGAGCAATTCACATATATAGGAGGGGGTAGGGGGGGGGGGGGGGGGGGGGGGGGGGGGGGGGAGAGAAGCAGTGACAAATCGTTTTTGCATTTCTGGATGAGGAATGCGTCTCACCTCCATCAACGGTTAGGGTCCTTCAGTGGAACTTGCACTGTGGACATAGAGACGTGAGATCCACGCAGGACAGCTGAGACTGAACGGCGACGTCTGCCGTCTGGTTACCATCAGCCTGCAAGCGGCTCTCGAGGATCGTCCACGCTTATTGAACCTCGAGGATAAGCACTTTCTTGACGGCTTCAACCTCGTACATGGTTTGCATCGTGTGGGCAGTGGGCCGAAGTGAATTCTTGAAGCGTTAGGTCTTAGCTTATGGAGGGTTGTTGGCACAATGGATCACTAGTGTAGGGTAATGGGATATGAGCTAGAACGAGGTGTTTTGCATAAATCACACAGTACCCAACTCGGTTTTTTTTTGTGCGGGTGACCGTGGAAGCAATATAAGTCTGAGACTCATTGGTTAGATTTTCATAACTACCAGTGTAAGTCGTTATGGTGTGTGTGTGGGTTGCATGACCAGTTAGTCCCTTAGCAATGATTGGGGGTAGTCATGGTGATATGGGATGTATGTGTACGCTAGAAATCTCATTTTCTTAACAAGGATGAATCTGAGATTAAATGCTGAATCTTAAAAAGAAAGAAAGAAAGAAAACCTCAATGTTGGGAATATCCGTGGTTTGCATGTCTGTGTGTGACCAGTGATTCCATTGGCTGAACCAGAATAACTCGCTTGTCGTTGTTTGAGAAATGGGTGTAGGCGCTCAGAAAAGCAGTTAAGGTATTGAACAGTGAACTCATCCCGTTGGTGATGAGGGCTCAGAAGAATACAGCGAGGTAGAGTCAAGACAATGTGAAGACTACACGTATCCATGACGTCTGCTGTAGCCTCGTGAGCTGACGACAAACCAGAATCCAGGGGACGCGACCAGACAATTATCCATCAGCGTAGGAAACGGAAGACAGAAAGACGCGTCAAACCCGTTAGGTCCTGTACAGGGGTGCTTTCAGTCAGTGAGGGTGTCTCTGTGGTGACGAAGACCTTTGGAAAAGATCGCAGAAGGGCTCTTTCAGTGGTGAGGGCGAATTGCGGTGGAGGAGTTCGGAGGACTCGATTCGAGGGAGACAGCAGCTCCGCCAGTATCCCCTCAACTGGGATTCGGTCATGTTTGGAGGACTGAGGAAACAGAGGGGCCTTCAGGGAGGTCAACGTGACCGTGATGATAGCGATCGATGAAAGACCCGAACTGTTCAGCCAAAGGGTGACAGTTGGCCAGTTGCAAATGTTTTTGTTGTTTTCATTTGTGCATAACCAGATAGAAAAATGCAATATTGCCTTTCCAGGGTTATAAAGAATAACGGGGGGGGGGGGGGGGGGGGGGGGGGGGGGGGGGAGATGCAATCATTTGATTATCTGCATGCTTTTTACGTTTTGTATGATACAGATGAATGTGTTGTGTAGTGATGGGTGGAAGCTTGGACACAAGTTCACATTGTCTCTTGACTCTACCTCGCTGTATTCTTTTGTTGGATGACTTTGGTATCCTTCACTTTTGTGGGGCCCCAGTGTAGTGACAGGGCGTGTGTGTACATATAGAACATGATTTGTATGTGTAGAGTGTGAACGTTTCTCTCCATACCTCATACATCCCTGTATACGATAATCATACAGTAATGAGGAAGAGCACGTCGGGAGCCACATCTTACCAAGAACGGAAACCCGTACGTGTACGAAGTACACGTCCAGCAGTTTGATCGGCCATTTCAGTAGAGCGATGTTTTGATCATGTGAACAGATTAAGAAAACAAACAAACATCAAACAAACAAAATCCGTGTGGACGAACTAGCAGGGTTAAAACTGAAAAGCAAATGTTTGAACAGACCATCGGCGGCAGATTTCTGACAGAGACGCGGTCTCAACACCAACGTAATATCTTGCACAACTTTATCGATTTTAAGAAAGCCTTTGACCACCATACCTGGCATAAACGTTTTGAGACAGACCCCGAAGCGCTGCAATCTTAACAGCCTCATTGAAGTTATTGCAGAACTCCACTCAGAAGAAAACGGCACTGTTCACCTCATCAACAACCTCCGAAAATTCTTGGGATCAACAGCTGGAGAGGCGCCAAGGGGGTCTCTTCTCCGTATTCCGTTCAGCATCTGTCTGAAAAACACAACGATGGAAATTCCTGTGGATCACAAACCCATACCCAGTGGAAGACGTTCTTTGTGCAGCCTACGGCATCGAATTTAGCTTAAAGGCAAACGGTTCCAAACAACATTCTACAGTCACCAGCAGGTTTAATGGGAGAAACTGGAAGAAGTGTACCACTTTAAGTGCCCCGGACTCGTTCCGAACAAAGTTGGCAGCTGAATAGAGAGAGCAAGGGCAGCATCTAATCTGGCTTTGTCTGTCTGAAAAAAAACGAATGGCAAGTGGAGATACGGGTCTATCAGCTTTCCAGTAAAGATAAAAGGCTACTGTTTTCTGTTGATAACCAGTTGTTTTGTGAGTGGGTTTTCTTCTCAACGGGTTTAAAGTTTTTTTTTGTTTTTGATCCACCACCCTACTGTCCCCTCCCCTATCCCTATTAACATGGAGAAGAGAGAGAGAGAGAGAGAGAGAGAGCGAGAGAGAGAGAGAGAGAGAGAGAGAGATGCTTTGACGCTTTGACGATTTATTGCCTTCTGCTTAACACAAGCCATTAAGGCAAGGGGGTACACATACGACTTGACACATTGATTCATTGAAGTATGATGAAAATAAAGTATAAGGAAGATAAATAATGATTAAATTAACAAAGTAACAGGAAGTAATGGGCTTATCAAATCGCTCACATTGTTAGAGAGGCACATATATTTATAACAATGACTAACCCACACGTGGGAAAACAGTCGGAAAACTTCTGTATAAATATCCTTTCCTACGCTACCATTCCCACCCGCTTAGTTCAAAAATACTGTTCCCATTCCCTTCACTCGCCTTACACGCTAAACACAACTAGTAAACGCAAGCTCACATCCTTCCATTCCCCGTTTCTCTCAACCTCACCATCTAATCTGACAGTTCCCCCACCGCCTGACCGCCCTTCTCTCCCTCCCCCCTCCCTTCCCCGCTCCCCTTCACGTTGTCCCATAAACACTCACGCAGACGTGCATGCGCGCGCGCACGCATGCACGCGTGCGTATGCGCGCGCGCGCGCACACACACACACACACACACACACACACACACACACACTGAGACTACATGGCCATCCAGCTATTACAAAAGAACATACTAATACAGAACAAATAAAATTAGAATACAATACTATTGTCGTCAAGTTCTAATTTCTTTCTTCTCGCATTGGTAGCTTCAGTCAAATATTTAGCAAGGGCAATAATGGTTGTATCATTACGTGTTGACAAGAGATTATTGTGACCGCACATTGGGCAGTCAGCACTTCGTTCACTGGTCATAAATCAGTGTTTTGCAGCACCTAGACCATGCACTCTTAATCTAAACTTACCAGATCTTCAAGAGAGAGAGAGAGAGAGAGAGAGAGAGAGAGAGAGAGAGAGAGAGAGAGAAAATTCTCAGATTCACCTGGGACACAAAAATCAAGGCAGTGAGAAACTGTTTTGACACTGTGATGGGATGGCCCCTTAAAAGAGTAAGCCTACCCAGGAGTGCAAGTAATGAGAAACGGCTTAGTTTAAGTGAAAATTCACATATCATAAGTGGTGAAAATGGAGAAAAAGATATTTGTGGACAAACGTTTCTCCCCTGCCCCCACCCTCCCCCCCCCCCCCCCCCCCCCCCACCCCCCTCCCCCGCTCCTCTCTACATATGACTAAATATATTACTTCGACGATGACAAAACTGAATCATGATTATCATATCAACAGATTCCTCAATATGACAAAAATGAGCCATGATTATCAACACATCCTTCAATATGATAAAACTGAGCTATGATTATCATATCAACAGATTCTTCAATATGACAAAGCTGAGCCATGATTATAATTTTCAGTTGAGCTGCCAAGGAGGCCTTTTGCTGATATGCTGTTATCTTCTCAGAGTTCGTCATTAAGATCCTTGTTATATAATGATCACTTCTTACCTCTTCAACAGTCTGCAGTTTCAGAGCAAAACCAAATTGTACACGCAGTCTTGTTAAGACATTGTCAGTCTATGGAGACATCACGTGACGCACGCGAGGTGGAGTTCCCTCCCTGCATTCACCGCGCTGTTTTAACTATCTTGAAAACACTTCAGCTTGGTCTTGGTAACTACGGGCATTTGAGCATGCAAAGGGCCGCAATTTCCCGACAGCACGTGCTCTTGGAAGAATTTATGGGTGTGTTTTCTTTATGCCTGTGGGATGAGACGGAAGAGTACATTTAGTTCGAATACAACACTTAGTCTCCAAATGAGGTGACTGCGGAGTGGAAAACTGAAACACGTTTTAAAAGGAAGTTGAAGTAACTCCGGCGGTGAACATGGACAAACAAATTACAAGAGAAACACGACGCGTTTTTGCCCCAATTAGGTCTTCTCCAGGCAAGGTAAACAACATTCAGGACAACGAAAACGAAGAACGAGCGACCACTTTTCTTCTCAAATTCGGCGCAAGATGGGCGTTAAAAATCATCAACGGCCATCTTGCGCCGAATTTGAAAAAAAAAAAATGTAAACGCCCGTCTTGCGCATGATTTGAGAAGATAAATTTCAAATTCCTTTCAAAATTACAATACAACAGGTATTTTGTCCAGAAGAAAAAGAGGCATTTCTGTTTTCCTTCATGGATAAAAATGGACACTAGTCTGACAGAGAAATAAGAATGTTCTAAAATTTTGAATACACTCAATAGTAGAACTATTACATTTCCAACCTGACCATAGTAAAAAAAAAAAAAAAAAAAAAAAAAAAAAGAAAAAAGAAAAAAGTAACATATGTTCTCATACAAAATCTTGATCTGTGAGGGTAATCTGTCCCCTATTCCATTCAAGGGAAGCAGACGACAAGTTCTCGGTCGTGGCAACATCAAAGATGGCGACTGAAGTGCGCGTCAAAACTTCATCCATCCACGTCTTGTTGCCTGTTCTTTCTGACACAGGACAGTTGATTTGTTCTTTATTTTGAATGCTATAAAAGTTAGATGTGTTATGGCGTTCAAAAAGCATCGCGAATGGACAAAGCCTTGACAGAGAAATGAGAGTGTCCTAACATTTTGAATACACTAATTACATTTCCAGACTGACCACAGTAAAAAAAAAAAAATAAAAAAAAAGTAGCATATGTTTTTGTACAAAAATTTGATCTGTAAGGGTTGCCTGTCCCCTATTCCATTCAAAAGAAAACATGACAAGTTCTCGGTCGTGGCAACAGCAAAGATGGCGACTGAAGTGTGCGTCTAAACTTCATCCATCCACGTTGTTGTCTCTTCTCCTTTCTGGCTGCTCCATACTGTCATTGGAAAGTTGTTTTGTTCTTCAATTTGAATGTTACAAAAGCTGAAAGCTGCCATGCGGCTCAACAAGTATCGCAAATCTTGAAACGTTTCTTCAACTTTGCAGCATGCCGTAAGAATAACACAAGTATTAAATCAGATCAGTGCGCACAAAAACTTTTTTTTTTTTTTTTTTTTTTTTTTTTTTTACATCTAGCTTGGCGATGAATCGAAATTTAGAAAGAGAGGGGGTTAGTTACCGCCAAGGACACAGACAAACAGAGTACAGGACTAGACACAATGCATTTCGACCTCTGGGGTCTTCTCTTCGGGCAAAAAACAAATAACATTTAGGACAGTGTGAAACGAAGAACGAAAAAAAACACTCATCTGCTCATATTCGGCGCAAAACCAAATTGGGATGAATCGAAGTTTCAGCAGCAAAGAAATAACGAAATTGTGTGCGACATCGCAAACGGATGATCTGCGTTGAACTAGGCGCTGACGTTGTGTGTTTCCATACAAAGACTTCCTCGCATGGTGGTGGTTGTGTAAATGTACAGGACGCTCTACTGGATGTCACTCGAATGAAATACGCCTCAGCCGTTACCTTCTTTTGTTCTTGCTTTCCAAACCATGACACTGATCGGCTATCCATTTTGGCTGTGGCTTTTCTCATTTTGTCTCTGAAGATAAAAATGATTTAAAAAAAAAAATGGCGCAACCAATGTAAGGTAGATACTCAAGATCTGACCAGCGCGTTGAGCTAGTGAGTAGGTCAGACATCTGCTAAGTCTTAGCCACGAGACCCTCTGCTTAAATTCTCTCCTTAGTTATTAATTAAGTTATCCATCAGCTTTAAATCATGCACAGTTTGGTCTCAAAACTTAACGGATGTGTTGTAGCGTATATGGACCAGTCCGCACGCAGGGACACCTTGTTGAAACTAAACTCAAACTGAAACTCTCTGTATGAAGTTCCACTTTACCAATACATGCAGGGATGCTACTTTAGGGTCCGCTGTCTGTTTACTCGCCAGATTTTTTTTTTCTTGTGTCACACGCGTCCAGAATTCCAGAGTGGTTCAAGGCATGCCCTCTTCTTCAGCATATCCCGGACCCTCTTTCGCTGCTGAACAAACCTCTTCAGTGATGATGTCAGTGGGGCCTCTTCAGTGATGATGTCAGTGGGGTCTCTTCAGTGATGATGTCAGTGGGGCCTCTTCAGTGATGATGTCAGTGGGGCCTCTTCAGTGATGATATCAGTGGGGTCTCTTCAGTGATGATGTCAGTGGGGCCTCTCCAGTGATGATGTCAGAGGGATTAGTACCATCCTCGACCATGTTGCCTGTGACAAACCTGCTGCCACATATATAGGCTTGATCTAATGCTGCGATCTCGTTAACATTCAGCGTTTCCCAGTTGGAATCTTCTCCATACATTTCTGTTTCCAGTTGCTGTTCAGTCTGATTTCAGAGTGGAGTGGCTACGGACCGAAATTAAAACATGAGCAAAAACACGATCACCAGACCACCAGCCGAAGGAACAAACAAATTACACGACAAACGCAATGCGCTTCGACCTATTGGGTCTTCGTTAGGCAGGGCAAACACCATTTAAAACGATGAAAACAAAGGATGAACGGACAGTCACCTATCTCTTGATCTGCATGCAAAATGTGGTCTTGGTTGAACGAAGAAAACAAGGAAATGAAAATGAGGTTGAAAGGGAGAAGATACAGACTGCAATAATAAAAAGATGTTCTGATGAAATAAGGATGATGATGATGATGATTATAATGATAATGATAGTAGTATTAGCGTTATAATCATCTTTGTCATCATGTTGATATCATCATAATCATATAACAATAATAGTGCCAATGATAATAGCAAGTGTAATAATAACAATAACAACAGCGACGACGACGACAACAACAACAACAATCATAATAATGATAATAACAACAACAAAAGAAGAAGGGAAGAAAGGACAAGAACGAAAGGAATACTTACAATAATATGACTGTGATACCGAGAAGAAGAAGAAGAAGAAGAAGAACAACAACAACAAACAAACAAAAACAACAACACAATAATAATGATTATAGTAATAATAGGTCGAAACGCGTCGTGTTTATTTAGCAATTTGCTTGTTCTTTCCCTTGGTGGAACAGTATTTCTGTTCCAGCTCTTGTTCAGTCTGAGCCTGATCGTCAACAGCCCCAGGTCATGACCTCTGCTCATGTCAGCACCGGGGTAAGATCTGGTCTGGGCTTTAGATGAATTCGACTGGAACTTTTAGGGGAGCCAGAAGAAAGTTTACCTGGTCGAGTATTTTGCTACCGGTATGGTGGCAGGTCGTTAATCAAGACAGTGTGTGCAGGAAGAGAGTGAACCAGGGTTTGGCTGAGATTACTGGTAAACTGAACTCTCCAGGAACAGCGGTTCTGTTACATTTAAGTCTCTCCCGTTCTGAATCACACCGCTGTCCCTATCCACTTATCATTCTTTATGCATGTGTGCGTGTTCTGAAGATCCGGTATCCGGAGACGATGAAGACGTCTGTCTTTGCAGCTTTGTCGATTGTGGTTTCCAAGACTTCGTAGAATTCTTCACTGGCAGAATCGTCGTAGGAAGAAATGCTTTGATGGTGGGGAGGTTCTACGGGGATGTGCATAGATACTCTGTCATTCTGCTGCATACTGGCGTACAGCTGAGGTCAAGGTTCATCCTGACGTGTACCTGCAGTTTGTTATTATCATTATTGTTATGAATACTTATATAGCGCCTATCCTCGGCGAGAGAGACCAAGCTCTAAGCGCAGTACAATCCACACACTCGTTTACACAATAGGCTGCCTACCTGGGTAGTGCCGACTGAAGAGCAGCCAGCTTTCGTTTCATTCAGTCGTTTCCCGTGTCAACCAGTCAATATCGTTCACTCAATTTCCTTACTTCCTTCATTCTTTCCATTTCTCACGCAGGGTGCATGCATGCTATGTGTAAACGTGTCATCATACCAACGGCCAAACTGGCCTTCTCTTCCGAAAGTTGGTGATGGGATTTTTACGTGTGTGCAAGATGTTATGCGGCATATTGGCAAGCAGCCGAGGTCAAGGTTCATCCTGACGTCTGTGTGTCATTCTGCTGCGTATTGGCGTGCAGCTGAGGTCAAGGTTCATTTGATGTGTATCTGTCATCCTACTGCATATTGACGTGCAGCTAAGGTCAGGGCTCACCCTGACGTGTATCCGCCATTTTGCCGCATATTAGTGTGCAACTGAGGTCAGAATTCATCTTGGTAATGACGGAGTCTTGTCCATACTGTTGTTTTGGAGTCATTTCCGCGCTACCGGAAGTGATGGTTTTGATATCTGCTATTCAGTTTCCAAAAACGAATTGTAACTGTGGTAAGAATCCCTGTTGTTATAAGCACTGCTGATTCAATCGATAACATCTCTGAATGATCCGACAGAAATAAAGAGCGTAGAACAGATACTACTGAATAAAACTGCTCGACACATACAACGACACACACACACACACAGACACACATACATGGACAGACACACACACACACACACACACACACACACACACACACACACACACACACACACACACACACACACACACACACACACACACACACACACACACACACACACACACACACACACTCGCTTGCTGACTCACACACACACACACACACACACGTGTACGTGAGCGCGCGCGCGTGTATGTGTGTGTGTGTGTGTGTGTGTGCGCGCGCGCGCGCGCGCGCGTGTGTGTGTGTGTGTGTGTGTTTATAAAGTGTGTGTGTGTGTGTGTGTGTGTGTGTGTGTGTGTGTGTGTGTAAAGCGGATAGATAGATGGATAGATAGATAGATAGACAGACAGACAGACAGACAAGCAGATATGCGCATAGATAAACACGTGGATAGATAGGATTTGTCACCACTTCGAAAGAAAGAACGGTAAACAGTGAAAAACAGAAAACAGGATAAACACGAATGAAACTTCCACAGAACAGAATCCACTGCAAACACGAAAATTAAATCAATGAATAATTAATCGACAGACAAACAAACAAATGAGTAACTAAAACAACAAGTTGTTAATCAACAAGTCAACAATCAAGTAGGTCCCCAAAATGAAGGGAGAAGACGAAGAGGGAGTAGTGGGGAAGAACAGGGCGGAAGGAAAAAAAAAAAAACGAACAGAAAAGAAGGAATAGAAAAATTTTTAGAAAGTGTCCACCCTAATTCAGTGGAACCCCTAAAGATTGAACCGGACCCGGAAACCGGTCATCTCCCTTGGCGGGACTTGTATCATCGGATCATCAAGAGCCCTCCCTGTTTGAACGGAAACAGCTCATCTGCATGTTTCTTGCTGTTGTTATTTTGACTGAACATTTATTTTTTCTTTGGGAAGGGGGTTGGGTGGTTGGGGGTGCCTTTTCTATGTCCTCCTCCTCCTCACTATACCCTTCCCAATCTTCTCCTCCTCACACCCACCACATGCCGCCTCTTTCTTTCTCCCCTATTCCCACCCCCATCCTGCCCCCTCCCCCCCTTCCTTCCTCTCCTTACCTCCCCTCCTCTCCGCCTTTTTTTTTTAATTATTATTTTTTTTCCTCAAGTCCCAGCGCCCACTCTTGCCAGCGACATGTTTCGAAATCTTCCGTCTCGTATTTAATTAAGGGGTGTCTCTTTAGCTCAATGGTAAGAGCACCTAGCTGGCAATTATACACTGAGCGTTCAGGGACCCGCTGCGGCCTATTACTGGTCTGAAGTCCACGGTTGCAGTTTAGGCTCAACGTGCTCTGTACTTTCTGTTGCACTCAAAGCTGCACCTGTTTTTTTTTTCTCAGAAGATTCAGCCAGTACCAAAAGCATATTCATCACACAGTCAAGCCCTTGACCCAAACCATACCTGACTCTGAGGCAGGTCTCATGCCCTTTTTTTCCGTCTACGCAAGCACGACCCACATGAGCTTTCATTTTCCTATTTGTCTGCTAGACCTTTCACTCCAAAAATCCTTCTACCCTACCAATAGCGTAGGAACACAAGGGATCCACAAGTCATGCGTCATTCTGTTATTTTTGCTGATTTTGAACTAATTTACTGACGCTAAATTCTAGGACACAATCATCTTTTTCACATTCAATTCTTTTTTTCAAAGAGCCAGGGCGATTTTCTCTTGTTCAAACTTTGTTGTTACACTTGACCTTTCCTGTAGCCCCGAACTCTGACCACGCTGACACTGGGACTGCTCATCTTTAATCACACCCCCATCCCCCGCCTCTCTCTCTCTCTCTCTCTCTCTCTCTCTCTCTCTCTCTCTCTCTCTCTCTCTCCCTCCCTTCCCGTTTCGCCCCCCTCCCCCCCCCACGCTTCTGGGATAATTAATGGCCCGATTGCGACATCATGTTTGGCCGGTGTGGATGTCCACCCGAGCGTAATCAACCTTACATCGTGTTAGTGGATAGCTGCAATGTTGTTTATTCAGTGTCTTCTTTTTTTCTCTCTCTCTCTCTCTGATTTTACTTTGGAGGTTTTGATTGTTGGCTGGTTTATTGGCCAGCAAAGGGATTTACAAAACCAACCAGCCAACAAAACCAACCAAGCAACCAACAAACAAAAAAAAGAAAAACCCTACTGACAGGATCTTAGCAACATATGGTGGAAAGATAAAAAAAAAAATGTGGCTCTGGGGGGGAGGCTGTTATTGACTTGAGGATGACACAGGCTTGATCCAGGATCCGTTGTGAATTCTACCCTGCGAAGAGTTTGGTGGTGTTTGCCCGCATTTTGCAACGTCACTGTCTTTTGCTCTGTCTCTGTCTGTGTGTCTGTCTGTCTGTCTGTCTGTGTCTGTCTGTCTCTCTCTCTCTCTCTCTCTCTCTCTCTCTCATTCACACATACAGGAAAACACACATACATTAACACAAGCACATGCACACACACACACACACACGCGCGCGCGCGCGCACACACACACACACACACACACACACACACATCCATACACACACGGCGCGCGCGCGCACACGCACACGCGCACGCACACACACACGCACACACACACACGCACACGCACACACACGCACACGCACACACACATACACACACACACATACACGCACACACACACACACACACGCACGCACGCACGCACGCGCGCGCGCGCGCACGCACGCACGCACACACACACACACTCACTCGCACACACACACACACACACACACACACACACACACACACACACACACACACACACACACACACACACACACACACACACACACATATCCAGTGCCATATCCAGAATGTTGAACGGAAGTGTGGCACTGTGCAATCACAGAAATTACCTTGAAGGTCACTAGGGAGAGCGCAGACCCCCACCACCATGGTCGAACAGATCCAGGATCCACCTTTCGATCCGGATCGTCACTATGTATCGGCATCGAAGGTTAATTGGTTCACCCTTGGGCCTCACTCCATCTTTATCATTGAGCTTTGTCAATCATCTGTTCAGGAATCTTGCCAACAAGCGGAGAAACCAATGGTTTTTTTTTTTTCCCATTTTGTTTCGTTATATTTTGTTCGTGCAATATAAATGGTTCTGTTTATGTACATTTTATTAGGAATTTGTTTTCACAATGTTTTTCCTTTTTGTTTTTTACTTGTTTTGTTCATATAACGTAACATCACAAATCGTTCTCTTTATATAAGTTGTCTTTTTTTTTTTTTTCAAACAAACATTCTTGCCTTTTGATTTGTTCTGTTCGTGTTGTATAACGAACCATTCTCTTAACGTCATTTTTTTTACATCCATTCTTACTCTGGGACATCACACAGCGAAGCAGCTTACAGGAATGCTAAACTAGGTGCCCCAAATTCATATCAGTTAACATCATTGATGATCCCACTACTGCTAGACAGAAAATCTAGTTGTAAAAAAAAAAATATGAAACCGACTAATTGTTCCCCTTTAAATCATTTTTTTTAACATCCATTCTTACTCTGGGACATCACACAGCGAAGCAGCTTACAGGAATGCTAAACTAGGTGCCACATATCAGTTAACATCATTGATGATCCCACTACTGCTAGACAAAAAAAAATCTAGTTGTAAAAAAAAAAAAATGAAACCGACTAATTTGCCCTTTAAATCATCCAGTCAACGTCCAACAGATAATCGTTTGATACCAAAAGAGACCTGATGCATAGAAAAGAAAATATAGAAAAAAGGCTTTTGCTTACTTCTGCAATCAAAATATTTTCAAAAGACATAATGTTCCTGATTGTCCATAAGTTAACATGCTCTAAGATCATAATCCTTTTCTTGATGCACGTTGCATTTCATCGGCAGAAGATATAGTGTTGAAAAATAACTAATCAGCTTGTCGTTGGACACACTATTAATATCAGCCTTACTACCAGCCTTGTTGGAGGTACAACACACCCTCTTACACCTCCCTCCACCGATCCCCCCCCCCCCCGGCCCCCTCCCCTCGCTCCCCCTCAGCTTACAGTGAGTGTATTACGATTGCAAATGGGTTTGTATGCGTTTTATTAACTTTTTTTTCGGGAAACGCATTTCTCCTTTTGTTTTGTTATCACAGATCAGTGAACACACGTGAAATCGAAGATTTACACCAAAAAAAAAATCTGACTTAATGACGTGAAAACGCAAATGGACATAAATACGCACACAGGTATTGTTGGTGGCGAAACAGTACACTGATTATGTATCGATCATCTCAGACAAACTATATATGCACTAGCACCCCGCGCAACGGACAATAGGCATGCTGCAGGTCCGCCGTTTAGATATCTCTTCTTGACAGATGTCAAGAAAGCTGATTGGTAGAGAGAGAATGTGTTGTTTTTTGTGTGACCAGTGGGATGAAATTATTATTATTGGTGCATAGGAACAAGAATAATGGCTGAGCAGGATTCGTGCAGATTTCCTTTTGTCACCTTTCGCCCTTTTTACACGAACCATTCTTTGTGTTTGTATTGAAGACAAAGCGTATTTTAAACTCGAAGAATCTAAAATAAAAAAAACATAGATTGTTTAAACCTCAGCTGCTGTCTCTGTCTGTATTATTTAGAGATATTGAAGTCGTGTTGGGGTCCGTCATTCGTCTAATTTTTGTAAACTTCTTTGTGATTGGGCCACAGAACCGCGTCCCGCACACCAGCTGGCGCTGCAGCGTGAAAATCATTGAGGCGTGGCATGAGCATTAGTTATACGGATGATCAATCAAACTTTTGAGAATTTATAACATGGAATCCCTACATTCATTTCTATAAGCCGCGTCAACGTTTTCCAAAGCCAGCGGATCATGTAGCACAATATATCTGTGTGTCTGTCTGTCTGTCTATCTATCTATCTATCTATCTATCTATCTGTCTGTCTATCTATCTATCTATCTATCTATCTATCTATCTATCTATCTGTCTGTCTGTCTGTCTGTCTGTCTGTCTGTCTGTCTGTCTGTCTGTCTGTCTATCTGTCTGTCTGTCTGTCTGTCTGTGTATCCATCCATCCATCTAACTATCTACCTGTCTGTCTATCTATCTTTTTATCTGTCTGTCTATCTTTGTGTATATGTTCATGCAAACAAGTAAAAGAGAGGATGCCAGGGGGAGAATAAAACAAACAAAGTTTATACAGTCGGTGTAGTCCTGGCATTATCTCCGATGGAAATAAGATGGAAAAAAAAAAATGCTTTAAAGTGCTAGAGATAAAGGAAACCGTTTCTAAATACATCAACAATTATTTCCACCCGTGCCTGTGTCCCTCTCAATCAAACAAGTAAAATGCACGTCCCTAGTCTATCCGGCGAAAAAGTGCTTGAAAAGGAAAAAAAAAAACAAATGAGTCCTTTTATATAAACTATTTCAGAATGCAGCTTTATCTATAGATTATCAATCTTCCTATCTTCTCCGTTCATTTCTTTTCACCACATTTTGTAAAATATACCATAGGCCAGTCGTGACTTTTACTTTTATATTTACCATTGACACCACCCGTATCATTACAAAAAAAAGACAAAAGTAAGAGGCATGCAACACGTTTACATACAACGCCATCGACCAGTCCGTCCTTTGATTTCAACTGACCATCACACAGGGGATAAGCCGCCAATTACTTGCCTGCGTTCTTTGTTCATTATCATTTGCCATGCATGTATACTGCACGGTTTTCTGAACTCTGTGGGCCAAGATAAAAGAAGGGGAAGAAATTTTTTTTTTAATTCCTTCATTT
>JADBJO010000980.1:325000-327500 GCA_016801955.1 Conus betulinus | reverse complement strand
AACACCTTTCTTAGCTCGTTCTCGCAGTTACAGGAAGAGGCGGGGGAGGGCTGTGTATCCCCTTCGGCGATTTGGTCTCCTATTCTCTCCCCCCCCCCCCCCCCCACCACCACCGCCACCACATTCCCTACCTCCCAACCTCCCTCCCCCTCCCCGCCCCCCTTCATTCCCTCTCCTTTTCCCTTTCAACCGTATTCCCCATTTGTGTTCTCTCTGTCCGTGTGAGAAAATGACTCTCTCTCTCTCTCTCTCTCTCTCTCTCTCTCTCTCTCTCTCTGAGGTTGATCTTTTTCTGTGGGTTATGTGTCCTTTCATTTGTAGATTCTCTCTGTTTGTTAATTGTCTTTCTCTCTCAGTCTCCTCCTTCTCATTTCCTCCTTCCTCCTCCCCCCTCCCCCCCCCCCACCCCCCTGCCATTCTCTCTTTCTTTGAGGCTGATTTTTTCCTCTGGGTTTTGTGTCCTTTCATTTGTATACTCTCACTGTTTAATTGCCGTTCTCTCTCTCTCTCTCTCTCTCTCTCTCTCTCTCTCTCTCTCTCTCTCTCTCTCTCACTCACTCACTCACTCACACACACACACACACACACACACACACACACACACACACACACACACACACACACTCTCTCTCTCTCTCTCTCTCTCTCTCTCTCTCTCTCTCTCCCTCTCTCTGTCTCTGTCTCTCTCTCTCTCTGATTCGTGTATGTCTAGCCACAAAACACAAAAAGCAGAATGCAAAGCAACAATTGTATAATGCACGAAAGAGACCATCCCAAATGTGGTTACAAGAAGCTTGTCGTCTTCAGTCGTCACAGACAACAGCCATGTAAAATGCACCAAATGATATTCAAATTCGGTTGTCAATAGTCACATTTAACAGACATGTAAAACGCATCAGATAATACTCCACAGACGGTTGTCACTAGTCACACTTAACAGACATGTAAAATGCACCAAATAATATTCCACAGATGGTTGTCAATAGTCTCACTTAACAGACATGTAAAATGCACCAAATAATATTCCACAGATGGTTGTCAATAGTCTCACTTAACAGACATGTAAAATGCACCAAATAATATTCCACAGATGGTTGTCAATAGTCACACTTAACAGACATGTAAAATGCACCAAATAATATTCCACAGATGGTTGTCAATAGTCTCACTTAACAGACATGTAAAATGCACCAAATATATTCCACAGATGGTTGTCAATAGTCTCACTTAACAGACATGTAAAATGCACCAAATAATATTCCACAGATGGTTGTCAATAGTCTCACTTAATAGACATGTAAAATGCACCAAATGATATTCCACAGACGGTTCTGAATAGTCACATTTAGCCGACATGTAAAATGCACCAAATGATATTCCACAGACGGTTGTCTGTCGTCACATGTAAGAGACATGTAAAATGTACCAAATGATATTTTGTAGACGATTGTCACCGGTCACATCTTACAAACATGTAAAATGCACCTAACGATATTCCATAAACGGTTGTCTGTGGTTACATATAACAGACAAAATCTGCACAAAATAATTCCAACCACAGAGCAGTCAGTACTTAATATAAAAGAAAAAAAAGAAAAAGAAACAAACAAAAAACCGCGCAAAGTAATGCCCTCTATATAGCTGCTAGGAGGAAGGGGGGGGGATGAAGAAAATAATAAAATAATTCCATACAGATGGTGACCGGTAACAATAAAGAAAAATACACCAAACAATGCACCCTTTGTTGACAGTATGATTTTCAACACTGAATGTTATCTGAGAAGCAGTATTGCAATTTCATTTTTAACGTTTGCTATTTTTGACATCTGAACAAGACACACGCTGAAGGTTCGCTAGTCCTTTTTTGTATTGTGTCTTCGTCAACCTTTTCCGTATAACAGGGGCATGAAAATCGCACAAACTCAACTTTTTTTTTTTTATCAGTAATTCAAACAGTGTAATGCTACTTTCTACGAAAGTTCACGACTTTGTCAGTAAAGCATCAAATACGATATCCACTGAAAACTGTCTTTTTAAGGACACAAATACATAAATAATAAAATTCCGAAGAATTCCTGGCTGTGAGCACACCCATAGTCATCAAGACAAAGCCTTGCGTGCCGAACTTGGTGTGTGTGGGGATAACCCATACGTGCGTCTGACATATTCCTTCTCCTCAGTGTGTGAACACACCCATACTCGCAAAGAACGCCATGCGCGTAGATGTGGAACTGACCAGCCGTGTTTTTTGTTTATTTGTCTCTTTGTTTGTTTGTTTGTTTTTGCTTGATTTTTTAGAGAGATAGGCTCTGTCCCGTGCGCGTGCTGCGCATGATAAGTGTATATGGCTCTCACTGTCATTTGGACTGAAAGTTATTCGCATCCACGACTTGATGGTACCAGAGTAGGCCTACCGTTTGCTTTTTCGACCTCACCTCTTCTGTCGAGAATCTTACTTTTCAAAGCTGTGCTGATTTATAAGTTCTTTTGCACATTGTGT
>JADBJO010000980.1:317500-322500 GCA_016801955.1 Conus betulinus | reverse complement strand
AAAAATGCTTCCAGCAAGCATTCTGCAGTAGGCTATACCCTTCTTTCAGTGATAATGGGATTTTCAAATCATAGGTTTCGTTTGTATAATATGCAGAGTTTTTAGCTAGTTTATCTGCGGATTCATTGAAATGTATTCCACTGTGTGAAGGCACCCAAAGAAATGTAAGATTACTACCTCGTAGGATAAGGAAATGCACCAAATGATTAATCTCAAAAATCAAATCTTGTCTCACACTAGAATTTGAATTGCTTAAGGCATACAACACTGATTTTGAATCGACACAAAAAAGAATTTGAGTCACAGTTTTCGGAAAATCAAGCAAATAATGCAAAGCCATAAGAATAGCAGTTAATTCAGCTGTAAATATAGATCTGTGCTTTCCAATATAAAAAAACTCTTTTGACCTTTAAGTAGGGGATAGTGAAAGCAGCACACAGCTTCGTGATTTTCTAGAACTGAACCGTCGGTATAAACTTTGAGATGATTTGGATAATTGAGAAATAAATGCTCATTCGCAACTGTGCCAATAAAATTTATATTCTCACTTTTCTTTGCATCAGTATAATTAATGTCAAAATGTCCTTTTTGTAATTCCCATGGAGGAATAGCACTACATGGATTACTACATTTTGCCATATCCTCTAATCGTATTTCTGATTGTTGAAAAGTATCTAGAGTTTCAGTTATTGTTTTTAAGACATGATATGTTCTTGGGTCGTTTGGGCAAACCAACATCTGATCTTAAGCCAATTTCCTTTTCAACATTGTTTTCACTTAAAGAGCCTTTTAACAAATATTTAGCGATGGCAAACTGACGGCATTCATTTAAAGGAAGTATTCCTACCTCTCTATATATTGCTATTGTTGATGTATGGAAAGGAACCTCCAAGGCCAGTCGAAAAGCTTTACAATCCATGCTTTGTAATTTGTTTAAAAAATATTTTGGAGCAGTGAAAAAAACCTTCTTGACCATACGTAAGCCTAGAGCGAACAAGACTTATTGCGAGATGTTTTAGTACTCTGACATCCTGGCTCCAGTATTGCTTACTAATAACTTTAAAAAAAATTAAGTAGTTAATAAGTATTCAATGTGATAATTCCAATTGAATTTAGAAGTAATATAACCCCCAAAAAACTTACGTTTTTGTTTATATTCCAAAATATCAGACCCAATATGGAGGGATGGTAAGTTGGGTGGATCAGCTCCATTGTTAAATAAAACCAGATGAGTTTTCTCAGTTGATAGAGTTAGTCCATTTTTCAAGCAAGTAATTATTTAGTTTATCTAATTCCATTTTATAAGCTTTTCTATAGTAATTTTTTTTTGGGGGGGTGACTTCTTTTTCAGAGGTGTGTGTGTGTGTGTGCGTGCGTGCGTGCGTGCGTGCGTGTGTGTGTGTGTGTGTGTGTGTGTGTGTGTGTGTGTGTGTGTGGTATAAGCAGGGATACAAAATGTGAAAATAATTTCTTTCGAGACTGTACAGATCCTTTTCGTTTTTACAAAACGGCATACGTACATGAAAGGTGACAGTTAAAAAGGCACATCTAAAATGCGATCTTTGGCTGCTAGAATTCATCTCCGATGAAGTATCTAGAGACCCGCACCACTTTCGAGAAAGCGCGAATTTTGACGGAGACAAGTACACAAACGAGACTCTGAAAGTGCTCGACCTTCAGACAGCGAAAAGCGCGCATATCAGGCGTTGAATATGCGTGCTTAGGGGAAACTGTAATTTCCGTCCCCCCCCCCCCCCCCCCCCCCCCCCCCCCCCCCCCCCCCCCCCCCCCCCCCCCCCCCCCCCCCCCCCCCCCCAAATAAATAAATAAATAAATAAATAAATAATAAAACAATTTTTTTTTTTAATTCGAGAAATTCGTGAGATCGTTCCAAAAGCTTCAAAACTTCGTGAGTTCGTGACGTCCTGCAAAAAAAAAAAAAAAAAAAAAAAAGGAAGAAAAAAAACTAAAAAGAAAAAAAATCGTGAATTAATGAGGTCGTGCAAAAAAAAAAAAAATGTCTGCGTAATGTTTTTAGTTTTCAACAACTTTTTTCCTCTCCAAACTTTCGTTTTGTTTATTCTATTACCTTTCGCTGGTTGCTTTGGGGGTGCTGTTGGATTCTTTTTTGAACCCTTGGCGGTCCCGAACACCACAGAATTATGGACTGTGGTGTGTCTCTATCTGACGCCAAGAGCACAGACACAATAAGCCGTGTCTCCCTGATGAGTCCGATCCAGCGGACGAAAGGCCTCGGAGCAGGCGACACATATAGATCTGTCTTCGAGAGGGATTGCGATAGTTTCTTCATGCAGCTAGTGAAGTTTTCATATTTATGATATACATTTTCCCATTTATTTCATCTTCAATTTTTTTTTTTTTTTCCCTCTCAATATCTAATCTTTGCCAAATCATTACTATACTGATTGAAGAATTGTTAACCTGCACTTGTTTTCCCCCACTACTTGATTGTTCAGCATTATACTTTGGTCGATCAGTGGGTGATTGCATCTCTTACGAGATCCAAGGAAAGGTTGTTCTGCACAATTCTTAGCCGCTGACAATGCTTGGGTTATTGAACAGCAGAGCTGACCACTCAGACTGTTCCGTATCTTTTGATCTCTCCCTTGCATCCTTAAATGGATCCTCAAGCATAGGCTCAAAGATTGTCCCTTACATTTTATACTGTCTGCGTAATGTTTTTAGTTTTCAACAACTTTTTTCCTCTCCAAACTTTCGTTTTGTTTAATTCTATTACCTTTCGCTGGCTGCTTTGGGGGTGCTGTTGCATTCTTTTTCGAACCCTTGGCGGTCCGAACACCACAGAATTATGGACTGTGGTGTGTCTCTATCTGACGCCAAGAGCACAGACACAATCAGCCGTGTCTCCCTGATGAGTCCGATCCAGCGGACGAAAGGCCTCGGAGCAGGCGACACATATAGATCTGTCTTCGAGAGGGATTGCGATAGTTTCTTCATGCAGCTAGAGAAGGGTTTTCATATTTCTGATATACATTTTCCCATTTATTTCATCTTCAATTTTTTTTTCCCTCTCAATATCTAATCTTTGCCAAATCATTACTATAATGATTGAAGAATTGTGTTAACCTGCACTTGTTTTCCCCCACTACTTGATTGTTCAGCATTATATATATATATATATATATATATATATATATATATATATATATATATATATATATATATATCGTGAGGTTGTGCAAGAGACTGTGCGCGCTCTTCGACTGTTTTGAGTTTCACCGTCCTCCTATGGACGTGACTGTGGAGGTCATTTTTTTTTTTTTTTTTGCTACAGGACCAATCGTGTTAACTCCCCGCCCCTCCCCCCGCCCACATGTCTGTCTGTCTGCGTGACCGCCTGGCAATTGCAGACACCCCGTTAGTTGTGTCCAAGAAGTGACCGGACAGACCGGACCCAGATGGCGATAATCATCGTGATCAGGGCAAGTCCAGCGAGACTTCATCGAGGCTGGCCGTTCCTAATGATAACGAGGAGGAGGAGGAGGAGAAGAAGAAGGTGGAAGAGGAGGAGTAAGAGGAGGAGGGAGGAGGAGGATGCGGAGGAAGGAGAGGATAGATAGTAGAAGTAGCATCAGCAACACCAGCAACAGCAGCAGCAGGAGCAATAGTAGTAGCAGCAGGCTTGTCGCCGTTGTGTTAGGACTCGTCGCCGTATTGATAATAATTGTCGTCATCAGTGTCGTCGTCGTCGTAGTAGTAGTTGTAGTAGTAGCAGCAGCAGCAGGAGTAGAAGTATGAGTAGTAGTATGCTTGACCTCTATCTAATGCTATTGGCAGCCATGGGTTCCATTCATTTGGTGCGTATGTGACCTGTATCGGATGTTGTAAGCAGCCATGGGATCTGTTGATTCTGTGCGGTGCGCTGGACCTGTAGCCCATCTTGTAAGCAGGCAGGCGCGCATCGTCCCACGAGCCTTGTTGATGATACTCAGACTCATAGTTGGCCTTTCTAGCCGAATTTGCTAGGCTACAGTTGTGGATGCCGGAATGATTGCAGATCTTAAAATGTAGATGATTTCAAATGTACAACGACTAAATGATAAAAGACCGAAATTTTGCTGGCATATGCAAAGAAATTACTGAACCATCCTTCTCTACCAGAGTCAGTTACCATCACCATTTTTTCTCTCTTCTTCCTCTTCAGCACGTGGTCTTGGAGTCTCTGAAGATCAAACGTTTTCTTTTGACCAATGTGTCAAAGATCTGCCGGTTTTCAGCTTCGCAGTATCAAATCTATTCGTCACACTTCCAACTGATGCTACAAAGATTTGGTTTGTGC
This sequence comes from Conus betulinus, assembly GCA_016801955.1. Lineage (NCBI taxonomy): Eukaryota > Metazoa > Mollusca > Gastropoda > Neogastropoda > Conidae > Conus > Conus betulinus. The sequence continues at coordinate 318,179 of JADBJO010000980.1, read as the reverse complement.
TTTGTCCTTTCTTAAGTAGATCATTGCCATTTTTCTTCTCGCCGATTTCCCTAACCCCTTCTCGATGGGTTTCATAGAAACTCAAAACAACGGTAACGCTTCACAGAATCAAAAACAACTCTAACGCTTCATAGAATTCAAAACAACGGTAACGCTTCATAGAATTCAAAACAACGCTAAACAAGGCAAAAGAACGTCCATCTTACGCCGAAATTGAGAAGGTAAGTGATTGCTCGCTCTTCGTTTTCATTCTCCTGAATGTTGTTTTCATTGCCTAAAAAGAAGACCTGAGAGGTAGAAACGCGTTGTGTTTTGTCTTGTAATTTGTTTGTCCCTGTCATCTGGTGGATCTCCTTTGAACTCCTTCTACAATTTATTTCAGTTTCCACCTAAGTCATCTCACTTTTCGACTTTAATTGGACGATACTCGGATCCTCCACTTCAAACTGTGGCCACTTCTGCATTCTCTGCGTTAACTGCCAGTCTCTGACAGGACTGAGACCAAACTTTGTGCCGCCTGTTTTGCCGACATATCGTGTGTTCTCACCCGACTATCTATGTAAATTACTTTGCATCTGCACACTTCGTCAGTTCCACTGTTACTCTAGTGCTCGTGTCACGCCACTGATCACATTCAGACAAAAGATTCACGGTGAAAAGTCTTTTTTTCTTTCTAATC
>JADBJO010000980.1:305000-312500 GCA_016801955.1 Conus betulinus | reverse complement strand
CCCTTCCCCTCCACCCCCACCCCCCCCCCCGAAGAACAGTCTTTTGTAGACTGGAATAATACCAAACAACAAAAACTTTTAAACTCTCTCTCTCTCTCTCTCTCTCTCTCTCTCTCTCTCTCTCTCTCTCTCTCTCTCTCTCTGTTGATATGTTAGTACACAATACTTTCGTTATGGCGTGATCAGCCCCCTAGGTCGTATTGTCCTCTGAAAGAGGAGAAGTCGATGAAAAAAACAGCGCGAGATAAGACAGGGAAAACGCTGTACAGGAGGCTCCAGATGGTTCCGTCGATGCTGGAGTCACTGTTTCACTTCCTTTAGTGTTAACGACGCACATAACGCACCTACATTCCTCCGTACCGGAGTACCCACACAAGGTCTGCCACAAGAACGAGAGTTTCTCAACTCCCATTACATGTTCTTACTGACATCAGATTTTTGTCGCTGTTAGACACAAAACAGTGATGGGAGTTACCATGAAAGGGAGATATCACGTGCAAGACACTGTCTGCCATGTAGAGAGCTCAGGACACTAAGACTCAAATGGTTCATTTATGGAACCCAGCCTTAGGGGAGACCGGCACTGTGAGAGTTATCCCGGAAAGAAGATGAACGAAGATAGAACCATATTTGAAACTTTTGTAAGTCTCTGGGACTTCCTTTAATAGACAAAAAGTAGAGAGAAAGGTGCTTTGGAACTGTTCTCGTTATGAGCGTTAAAGAGTGTGACTTCCAGGTGATCTGACGGTGGCAAACGCTGGAGTCTAGGGCCTCTGGCCATCAAAGGGTTAAGGCACTTTCAGAATTTTTTCAGACTTTTTGCACTTTGGGTAACAAAGTGCTGGCAAGAAAGGCAGGAGAAGGTTGATAGGGAAGTGGAGGGTGAGACCTTTGGATATCCTGTCTCTCGTCATCTTTTCACCCCCTTCCTCCACATTCCGTGTCCCCCCCCCCCCCCCCCCCCCCCCCACCACACCACCACCGATCTGCGCCGGCGTCCAGGTCTCTTAGCTAAGACATAAGTGGATCCAGACGTTGACTCAAAGTGAAGTCTTCGTGATATCATTTGTTTTTCAATTCAGTTGGACTCAGAAGTCTGTCCGCTCCTCTCAACCTACTGACTTCAGTGGAACGCCTTAAGGCGCTTGATTGTTGTCTCTTGTTTTCTGTGTTTTTGTTTTTTTTTCTATAATGATGATGTGCACATTATGATGGGAAACACACACACACACACACACACACACACACACACACACACACACACACACACACACACACGCACGCACGCACACCACACACACACACACACACACACACACACAGTCTACATTAAATAAACATACTGAACAAGCAATAGTGAGAGAAGGGAGTGGGGGCAGGAAGACAGACAGCTGTGGGTGGGGGGTGGAGGGGGGGGAGAGAAGAAGGAAAACCAAATCATAATCTGATCCACAGAAGACTCCAACCATTCAGATGTAGAAGATCATTTTTGGGGAGGGGACGGGGGGTTAACTCTGTTCGTGTCTTGTGGATTGCAGACAAATCGGAAAGAAACTTTCAAAATTGAGAGATTGCTTCCCCCTCCCATCCCCCCACCCTCAAAAAAAAGAAGAAAAAAAGGACACACACAGCCCACCACCACTACCATATCTGCACAACAAATGATACCAGAACGATAGAGAAAATCACTGCATTTTGTAAAGGTGTTTGAAATTCATTACACTGACCACAATCGCAGACTTGATGCGTCCAAGAACCAGATCTCATGTTAACCCATGGAACACTGGGTGTTCTAGATTTCAGCGCTTCTCAATACCCACTCCCATCTACTAACAGTCACTGTCCTAAAAAAAAATAAATAAATAAAAAATTTTAAAAACTCCGCAGTCTCGTTCATTTGGAAACAAATTTCTTGCTATTTTGAGACAAATAATGGGGAAACGGTTTGTGTTTAAATCTGATACGGGCTGACTCTTCTTCCTACTTCTCCTGGGACCTGTAATCTTTAAAAAAAAAAAAAAGTGTCGCTAGAATTGCTGCTGACAACGACCGTCGATGGTAAGTCACGTGGTGGTCTTTTGTCTACGTAGGCATGAATAGGTTACAAAAGTTCATAAAAAGAACAAAAGATCATATAAAACCCCGGTCAGAAGGAGTGTTGATAACACCCTAGGACAGAAAAGCTAAAGTGTAGTAGAAATGAAGTATTTGTACGGACTCAAACCATAAAATAACCAGTTCAGTCACACGTGAAATCTTTCAATGATCGCCCTGTAGTCTCCCACGTGAAAGAGAAAATGCTGGTTAAAAACTGTGTTTGATCAAGATTGTGTCTGGACTTTTTTCACGACGGTGTGAAAGGCAACATGTCGGAAATAACCGAGTGGATTTTGGAAAATCAGTGATGCAGTCTGGAAACATTAGCTTTGTATCATCGACAGAGGATTCGGTGTCATTTGCATGATTCCAAATAAGGCTGCTCATGAACACGAAGGCTTATTGTGCAGGTATTTCGTAGAAACCGCTCATGCCACACCCCAACCATTCACTCTCCCACTGAAACAAAATAGAGATGAAAAATCTGGGTCAGTGCAGGTCAAGACAATCATTTCATGTCTTCTATACTTTCACTTTTCTGCCCCAGTGAGTTGTGCTTGAACTTTTTTCACGACTGTGCGGAAGACGCTATTGTTGGAGATAAACGAGTGGTTTTTGGAAAATCAAGGTGAAAGTCTTGATACACTCAGTGTCATCAACAGAGGATTCTGGGTTATCACATCACATGTCCTCGAATCGGGGGGTCACTGTGTATGTTGTTGTGTAACTGTTTGTTTTAACGATTCTCTCTCTCTCTCTCTCTCTCTCTCTCTCTCTCTCCATCTCTCTCTCTCTCTCTCTCTCTCTCTCTCTCTCTCTCTCCCCCCCCCCCCCCCCCCCTTCCTTGCTTGATAGTTATCAACATTTATACAATTAACATAAGAACAACAAATCATGAGTACACAAGAATTAAAGCAAAATGGACGCATAACTATTCAGCCTGTTTGTAATCAGTCTCTGTCGGTCCCACACATTTGTCTGGGGGCAGACTTCGAGCCAACATTTTCCCTATTTCCCGCCGCTGTCCATTTGGGATCAACTTGTCGTTGTCGTTTCTTTTTGTTTTCTTAACTGCCAATTCCAAGGCGAAGCGCTATCATGGTAAATCTGGCTATTGGAAACCCCTTCTGTCTGATGACCAAACTATGTCACATGGCTTTTCCATAGAAGCATTGTCTTTCAGAATAGAAGCATTATAAAATCATAAAAGGAGGTGGAATTTTTAGCACATGTAATATTATGAAAATGGAATTGGTAGAGCTGTTTGCTATGCTGTTGAAATCCATCAAATGTTTTTTCTTTACTCATTGTTGAATGATTTACTGTTGCTAATTTACTTTTTATCTTAATTCATTGGTCTATATGTGTAATATTATCAGGCTTGCTGCTATAGGCACTTCTTCATTAATTTGATTTTTTTTTAACGCTTATTTACGTATTCCTTTAATTGAGGTGCGTTGAACCTCATTTAACGGTTCCATTCACCAGTTGTATTATAACCTGGTACACCATAAACTTGGGTTTTTGGATATATCATCTGTCTATTGATCTGTCTGTGTGTCTCTCTATAAATCTGTATGTCCTATCTATCTATCCCTGTATATATTAAATTAAGATAAGTTTGTCAGTAGTGCGATTGGGAGATGACTGCCCGTCGGAAATTCAGACATGTTTATACCCCCCCATTAATTTGGGGACCTAATTCCCTCCAATAACGGAATGTGTTTTAAGCGAATGACAAGACAAATCACAAAATACATGCCGCATTATCAAAGACTGGTTCGGCAAGATGGTCACAAACACACCACAACCCCACACACACACACACACCCACACACACCACACCTCATCACTCTCTCACCCTTCCACAACTCTCACTCTCTCTCTCTCCCGCTCTCTCTCTCCTCCTCTTCCTCTCTCTTCTCTCTCTTTGCTCTCCTTCTCTCTTCTCTCTCTCTCTCTCTCTCTTCTCTCTCTACAACACACACCACACACCACACACTCACACACCATACACCACACACATACACACACACACACACACTCACACAGCACACACACACACCCACACACACACACACACACCACACACACCACTCACACAACAACAACACACACACACACACACAACACACTACACACACACACAAACACACACACACAGCACACACACAATACACACACATCACCACACACACACACACAACACCACACCCCACACACACACAACAAACAAACAAACAAAAACCACACACCCACACATAACACAGTCACCACCACAACACACACACTGACACACACACACACCACACACACCAGACCACACACACAAGCACACACACACACACACACACACACACCACGTTTATACCTCTTTGCAGCTTCATCAGTGACAGTTCTCACAGGGATGAACAATATCAAATTGACCCGAAGCGGCCATCAGAGGAGACCACTGTACTGCTTCCGTGTCACTTCTGTAGTGATCAGTCATGCCTGTTCTGATCCAGCACACGTGGTACCTGCATACCTAGCTCTCTTCCTCAAACCAGGTCACAGCTTAGTTGCTGACCTGGAGACATGGATCTTCGCCCAGCGGACTTTCGCTAAGAGGACGTTTTGTGAATGGTCGTTCACTAAAGGGAGTTGTTTTGACATGGGGGGGAGGAGGGGGGGGGGAATTCAGTTCTCCTGGAAGCTCTTTCCTTAGAAGCTCCCCCCCCTCACACTCACCCCCCCCCCCACCCCCCCCCCCCCCCCCGCTCCACCCTCCCCCCCCCCCCCCCCCCCCCCCCCCCCGTCCAAACCAACTCTCTCTCTCTCTCCGCTCTCTCCTCTCTGCCCTTACTCCTCCTCCCCCCTCTCTCTCTCATCCCTCTCCATCTCTAAACTCTCCCTCTCCTCTCATCTCTTCTTCCCTCTTGTCTCCCCCAATTTCCTCTCTCTAAACTTGCTCGAATTGCTGATCTCCATTCTCCTCTGTCTCTCTCTCTCTCTGCTCTCTTCTCTCTCTACTCTCTCTCTCTCTCTCTCCTCTCTCCTCTCCCGCCCTCCTCTCTTTGCTTGTTCTTTGCTCTCAATTTTTACACAGAATTGTTTCTCTCTCTCTCTTCTCTCTCTCTCCCTCCTCCTCTCCTCTTCTCCTCTCTCTCTCTCTCTCCTCTCTCTCTCTCTTCCTGTCTATCCCTCTTATTGCCCCACATGCACATCACACCACTACACACCACAGTACCACACGACACACAACATGTATTATCAAAAACTACATACATGAAAAAAGAGTGCACTCCCCTGTGGATACACCTGGAGTGAGCGCCCCTGTCAGTAGGGCGCCACCACACCACCAGAGTCCCCACGAACATGGCGCCACCACACCACCAAGTCCCCACGAACATGGCGACATCAGCGACACTGACAGGGACTGGTCCCGTAGGCAGGAACGTGGAGAGGGGATCCTGAATGACGTCATCAGCACAACACTGCATGAAGGCCCCTACAGTATTTGAGACTTTGTGTACTCCCAGTTCTTATAGAACAGGGAGAGTAGTTAGTACTTTACAATGGGAGCGAAGAAAAATGAAAATCTCTCTCTCTCTCTCTCTCTTCTCTCTCTCTCTCTCTCTTCTCTCCTCTCTCTCTCTCTCTCTCTCTCTCTCTCTCCTCTCTCTCTCTCTCTCTCTCTCAGTCTGTCTGTCTGTCTGTTCTGTCTGTCCGTCCGTGGTCAAAATGTCTTCCACTCGCGCTCCAGACAACCTGCCTGGACCGATCTTTCTGAAAACGTGTAGACATGTTTATTATGGGTCACGGATGATGCCGATGTTTTATTTTACTAGAAACAGCTGTTTGCTAATGGCTATAAATTATAATTTTGTGATGTACAGTTTAAGCAATAACGGTGTTAAACTTAAGTGTAATCATGTTTTGTAAGTCTTCAGTAGTATAGTGGGTAGTGTCCCCGCCTGTCACGCGGGAGTTCCGGGTTCATTTCCTCGCCGGGGAGAGCAGCAGCTGTTTTTTTTTTTTTTTTTTTTTTTTTTAAATTCTACCACCAAAAGGAGAGAAAGTGCTATAGTGACTGATTTTTTTTTTTTTTTGTTGCACTGCTACTTACTGGGAGTACGTCTGTATGCTTTTCATCTTGTTATGTTTTGGTTTGCTTGTTTCTTTGCTTTGTTTCAATGATTATCAAGGAGACTGAAGTATGAATGGGTACTATGAAAGTGATGTTATAAAGTTTCATTCTGGACAAACACTACATGACTGGGAGGTGTAGTCTGTGCTTCAGTTCATCGCATATTCTGGCGTCAACCAGGCCCGAGGGATCTGCATACACTTCTAATATAGATCTGGAGATTTTGACCGACACTCTTGAAGAAACATATATGAAATGGATGGAACTCGACTGTGTGGTACCGGTCTCCCATTTCGTCCCCACACTCGACTGTACGTAGGAATCAGTCAGTGCAAAAAAAAAAAAAAAAAAAAAAAAAAAAAAATCCCACAAAGTAATGCCGCACATGGAAATCGAACCAACGATCTCTCAGCTCGCAACCCCGCGATGCTAACCACTGCACAACGATGACTAGAATAACTATTATTCTTCTGCAGAGTCTGGCATATAGTACTCAATAGCAGACAACCCGTCATCTGATCTTTTTCTGGGACGTTCCTGTTTATGTGAAGAGAAACGGAAGAACAGTCTTTGGCAGAATGGAATAATACCGAACAATAAACTCTCTCTCTCTCTCTCTCTCTCTCTCTCTCTCTCTCTCTCTCTCTCTCTCTCTCTCTCTCTCTGCTCTCTATCTCTCTCTCTGCTGTATTCAAGACTTTCCTCACGGAGTGATAAACCCCTAAGTCGTATCGCCCCACTGGCAATGGAGAAGAAGTCGATTAAAGCAATGTGAAAGTGAAGACGGAAAAGCGTTGTGAAGGACACTTCAGATGATCCTGTCCATGCTGCAGTGAGAGTTTTGTTTCCTCTAGAGTCACGGCGCATATAATGCACTTATATTCCTTACTTCAAATGTTGTATCCATGTACCAGCACAAGGGCTGCTTCAATAAAAAGTTTTTCCCAACTCCCATTACATACTTTTACAGAAATAAGACTTAACTTGCTGTTATCCACGAAACAGTAACGGGACTTATCACAAAAGGGAAATATCACTTTCAAGACACTGGCTTCCATGTAGACCTCAGGACACCAGGACTCAAATGGTCTATTTATGCACCTAGCCTTAGGGAGACTGGCACTGTAAGAGTTCCCTGAAAGAAGATGAACGAAGATAAAACCCTGCTGGAAACCTGTTTGAATCCGGCATTTCCCTTCATTGGACAAAAAGTAGAGAGAGACAGTTGCTTTGGAACTATTTTCGTAACGAGCATTTGAAGAGTGTGACTTCCA
>JADBJO010000980.1:290000-295000 GCA_016801955.1 Conus betulinus | reverse complement strand
TTCTCTATTCTTTTCTTCTCTTCCTTTTCTTTCCCCCCCTTTCTCCTTCTTCTCTTTTTTTTTCCGTCCTTTCTCCTTCTTCTTCTCTTCGTTTCCTTTTCTTTCTCTTCTCCTTCCTTTTTCTTCTTTCCTTCTCTCTTTTTTGCCCTTCCTCCCCTTCCTTCCCTTTCTCTCTCTCCTTCTTCCTTCTTCTCGTCTTCTCTTCTTTCTTTCTCTTTTCTTCTCCTTCCTTCCTCTTTTCTTCTTCTTCTTCCTTTCATTTTTCTTTCTTTCTTCTTCTTCTTTTCTATTCTTCCTCTGTCTCCTTGTCCTTTCTCCTTTTCCCCTCCTTTCTTCTTTCTTCTGCTTTCTTCTTCTTTCTCTCTCTTTTTCCCTTTCTTTCTTTCTTTTCTGTCTCCCTTCCTTTCATCTCTCTCTCTTTTCCCCTTTCCTTCTCTCTCTCTTTTTCCTATCTTTTCTCTTCTTCTTCTTTCTTCGGTCTTCTTTCTTTCCCCCCTGCTCTTACTTCTCTCTCTCTTCTCTCTTTCTCTTCTTTCTCTTCCTCTTCCTTCTCTTTCTTTCTGTTCTTTCTTCCTTCTCTTTCTTTCCCCTCTTTGCTTTCTTCTCCTCTTCTTTCCTTTCTTTCTCTTACTGTCTTCCCTCCTTCTTTCTTCTTTCTTCCTTCTTCTCTCTTTCTTTCTTTCCCTTCTCTCCCTTCTTCACTTCCTTCTTCTTCTCTTCATTCCTCTTCTTCTCTTCTTTCCCTTCCCCGTCTCTGTCTGCTCTTCTTCTTCTCTCTTTCACCTCTCTTCTTCTCCTTCCTTCTTCTCTTTCTCTCTCTTCTCTCTTCTTCTTTCCCTCCCTCTCCTTTCTCTGTTCTTTCCTTCTCTTTCTCTTTTTCCTCTTCTTTTCCTCTCTTTTTCTTCCCTCTTCTGTCCTTCTTCTTTCTTCTTCGCCTTTCTTCTTCTCTCCTTCTTTCTCTTCCTTTTCTTCTTCTCCTTTTCCTCTTTTCTTCTCTTTCCTTCTTTCTTCTTCATTTTTCCTTTCTTCCTCTTTTTCTCCCCTTCTTCTTCTCCTTCTTCTTCCTTCTTCTTTCTCTTCTTCTTTCTTTCTTCTTCTTTTCTTCTCTTTCTCCTCTTCCCTCTTCTTCTCTTTCTCTTCTTCCTTCTCTCCTTCTGCGGTCTTTCATCCTTTCCTTCTCTTTTCTTCTTCTCTCCTCTCTTTCCTTCTCGGCTCTTCTCCTCTCTCTCTTTCTTCTTCTTTCTTTCTTCTCTTCTGTCTACCTCTTTTCCTTTTCTTTCTTCTTCTTTCTTTCCTTCCGGCTCTTGTTTCTCCCTGGCACTCTCTCTTTCTTCTTCTTTCTTTCTTCTTTTTTCTGTCTGTTCTCTCTTTCTCTCTTTTTTCTTTTCTTTCTTTTGTTCTTTTCTTTCTTTCTTCTTCTGTTTCCTCTTCTTCGCTTTTCTTCTTTTCTCCTATCTTCTCTCTTTTTCCTTTTTCTCTTTCTGCTTGTCTTCTTCGCTATTTTCTTCTCACATGTTCTCCTTCTCTCTTCTTCTTCTTTCTTCCTCTTCTTATGTTCTTCTGCTTCTTTCTTCTTATTCAAATTCAATCTTCTTCTTCTTTTCTTATCTTCTTCTTCTCTCTTCTTCCTTTCTTCTCTTCTGCTTCGTCTTCCTGTCTTTTAGCTTCTCTTTGTCGGTTCTCCCGTCTTTTCTTACTTATCTCTCTTCTTCTTTCGTTTCTTCCTTCCTCGCTTCTCTTCTCTCTTTTCTTCTTCTCTTGCTTTCTTTTCGTTTCTTCTTCCCTCTTCTTTCTTCTCTCTCTTTCTTTCCCTTTTTCTCCCTCTCTTTTCATCTTCTTCTTTCTTTCCTTTTTCTTCTCTTCTTTTCTTCCTTTTGCTTTCCCCTCCTCCCTCTTTCCCCTCTCCCTCTTTTTCCCTTTCTCTCATTTTTCTCCTTTCTCCCCTTTTTTCTTTCCTTCCCTTCTCCTTCCCCCCTTCTTTCTCTCTTTCCTTCCCCTTCGTCTCCGCTTCTCCCTTCTTTCCTTTCTCCCTCCTTCTTCTTCTCTATCTTCTTCGTCCCTGGTCTCTTTCTTCTCTCTTTCTCCGTTTTTTTCTCTTTCGCCCTCCTTCTTCCTCTTCTTTCTTCCTCTCCATCCCTCCGGCTCTCCCCCTCCTCTCTCACCTTCTCTCTCTCCTCCTCCTCCCCTCCCTCTACTCTCTCTCTCCTCTCCCTCTCTCTACCTCTCTGTCTGTCTGTATACCTATCTTTTAATCTCTGTTTCTTCTGCCTCCCGTTTGTCTCGTCCGTAAGTCTGTCTGTCTGTCCTGCAACCTTCTGTCTGTCTGTTTTTGCACACTTCTTTCTCCTCTCCTCTCTCGGTTTCTCTCCCTCTCTCGATCTCCTTCCTCTCTCTCTCTCTGTTACCGGTCTGAGTCTGACTGTCTGTCTTTCTCTCTCTCTCTCCCCTCTCCTCCCTCTCCCTCCTGCTGTATGTTGGTGTCTCTCCTCCCCCCCCTCCTCCGCTCTGTTTCTTCTTGCTCCCTCTCTCTCCTCCTCTCTCTCTCCTCTCCTCTCCTCTCTGTCCGTCTCTGTTCAGCTCTGTCTCTCCTCTGTCTGTCTGTCTGTCTCTCCCTCTCTCTTCTCAGATCTCCTTTCTCTCTCTCTCCATTAATTGTTTTTGTAATTTGACCCGCACACCTTTTGATCTGAGAAAAAAAAAAGAAAAAAGAAACTTGCTCAAAAGAAGAGATCTCACCTTCCACAATCGGCTGTGCTATACTTAAGAACTAAAAGTGAAACTCCAGCTGCAGTTTTATCCCAACTGTTTCAGAGAGAGCCTATGTGCAGCCGATAAGTCTGATCAAAAACTGAACACTTCTCAGCCCTATTTATTGAGTGATCTCACTCCATGTGGTGTTCTGAAGTTTAACTGGCAAGCTTGTGCTCCGGCATCTTCGACGAAGGATTCAGTGTTTGCACTAATCGTGAAAATCCGCAAGTTTACCAGTTGTTTACGCTAAGGAGACCAGTTGTTTACGCTAAGGAGACCAAGTCTGCGGCTTTTTCGTTAGTTTGTTTGTTTCTTTGTTAGACAGTAAATAGGATGACGTACAATCATCTGAAATGAAACTTAATGGAAAGATGGACAATGGGCCTTACAACGAAGCTGCGAAAGTTTGGTGTGCTTCCGTGGCGCGGATCCAAGTCAAAGAGCGGATCCGGAATCTGTTTGAGGACGGTGGCATAAAAACGGGGTGCAATTCGTGTAGCCTTCTAGTCGTTTCGCCGCCGACAGACGTATCCGCCTACTTTCGTTTCGCCCACATTGGTTGGCCTGATCATTTTCACCGTATGTTTTTTTTTCTCCTTTGTTTCGCCTTCAATGATCAATTATTTAGTTCCGCGCGCGCGCGCGCGCGTGTGTGTGTGTGTGTGCGTGTATGTGCGTGTGTATGTGCGCTTGTGCGTGCGTGCGTGCTTGTATGTGTGTGTGTGTGTGTGTGTGTATACGTGCGTGCGTCCGTGCGTGCGTGCGTGTGTGTGTGTGTGTGTGTGTGTGTGTGTTCATGTGTCTCTGTGTGCGTGTTAAGGCGGTGGGGGATGTTTAAAAACCATTCCTGTCAAAGGTGTATTTGTTCAAGTCTAAAATCAAGTCATGAGGACTACGTTTCCCACTCCCCCAAGGCTGTCACTGCACCGGAAGAAATCTGCATTAAAACGCCACACCGCATCTGCTGAATCCAGAGGCCACATTTTCAGAGTATTAAACACACAACAAAATCATTCCGTAAGTAAGACTTTCAGCTGGGACTGGGAACAGGATAGGCTTTAAGGGCATTTGCACTGCCTGCGTGAACTCAAACGACGCGATCGCTTCTTTCGTAAACTTTTCGGGTGAATTTATTGATACAGCAGTATATATAGTACCTGCCGAGTATGTAGTCGACGGAAAGAGAATTTTGTCATCAAAGGCTTGGAATACGACTTTCACTTACCTTCGTTAGTTGATGGCGTTCATGTCACAATCTACACACACTCTGTACTCTTTAGGAATGCCTTTATATGCCTAATTCTATATGCAGTCTATGACTACTGCATTGGAGTTTGATAAGCAAACAATGACAGCAAAAAAAACATACAACTGAAGGTGAGGATGGGACCCAGGCACTGTCCTCAACTGCCGAACAAACCAGCTGGGAGCAAGTCTGCACCACCCTTGAAGGCCTGTGCCGTGTTCACATAGGATGCCGGCACGCACACAGCATTCCATTAGGACGTCAAGGGACATAACTGCAGGTGCCATTGTGTAACGGCCGTTGGATAAGACACAAGAGAAACTCCATGTGAGCGTTCCCATGGGTGTACCAGTCATTTTATGACTGCAGAGTCCACCGGCGAAGACAAAAAATCGCCACCGTCAAGCAGCTGCCGTGCGCCTCCACAGCTTCACTCGATGCTGTTTCACTGACAGGTTAAGACAGTACAACTCCAGACTCTTCCAAGCTTTCGCCATGAGCTTTTTTTTCGTACTCTCTGAAGAGAATTCCACGTCACAGTCCTTCCCGCTGTCAACAGGACTATCCCTGCGGTCAGTGGGTCTTTCCTCGCCTTCGCTTAGCCTTTCCCCAGAATCGGCCAAAAGATAAGACAAGATCAGGATACACCCCAACTGAGTGGGTGGGATCCAGAGAAGTTCTGTCCGCAACTGCCGAACAAATCAGCTGGGAGCAATCCTGTAAATAATGCATTTCTGAAAAGAAAAAGGTGAAGTTTTTGATTCCGTTAAAAACGTGTGCTTGCGTCAGTCTGCTGTGCACGCGGCGCGCGCGCACACACACACACACACACGCGCGCGCGCGCACGCACGCACAGAGAGAGAGAGAGAGAGAGAGAGAGTCACATGTACACTAACCTCTCGCTAACATAAACTCGTGTCCATTTTGTTCACAGACCGATCCTCCTTCTCCCCGAACCAGACAGCATCGCCGGGCGACCATGGAGCCCACCGGAGACAACGGC
>JADBJO010000980.1:247500-267500 GCA_016801955.1 Conus betulinus | reverse complement strand
ACAATATCCGCATGAGGTGATGTTTGCTGGGGATGCGGATGATAATTATCGGTCGGGGCTCTGACAGGATAAAGTCAGTTGGGACAATAATCTTATGGGATCATAATCTAGACTATAAATTATAAGCTAATGTTATGCAAGAGTCACCATCTGGATGCCAGAGAGACAACAAAAAGCAACAACAAAAAAGCCAACCTATTTTCATGAATAATGGTCAATTACAAAGTGTAAAAGAGTTTGCACAACAAAGACTTGAGGATGGTCCGCAAAGACCAGAAAAAACAGTAGATGACAGTACACCACACACATATATATATATATATATATACACACACACACACACACACTCACACACACAGAGCCAAAGAGCGTTACAGAAGAGGAAATCGCCAATACAGAGCTTCCAAAACGCACATGGGTTCAGCTTTTCAAATTGTAAGAGCACCCTGCATTTCCATGGAAACAGACAATAATGTGATGGATGAACCATTGGCATCATTACTGCTGATAAGACCTGGCTGATCAGGACATAGAGAGGTACCAAACAGCCCGAACAACTGTTACAAGTCCATGCTACCAATGTATTTATACAGCTTGGCTTTGTATGCCTATTGCACACAATCACACTCAGACACAAAACTGAACTTCACACATTCAAATGTGGCACACGCTCAAAGACCCACATACACAAAATAAAGTCTCATCAACATTTTTTATTTTCAAATCCATGAAAAAAAACAAAACAAAACAAAAATCATAACAGCTCTGCATTTGAAAACAAAAGGTACAAAGCAGACCAAGAAAAAAAAAAAAATCAGCAGAGTACGGAATGGTCTGTACAGCAAGCTGTTTACTTCTAATTAGGTCCATCAAACTACAGAAAGGCACTTGTATATTGTACAGTAAAAAAAAAAAAAAAAAAAACCCCTCAAAACCTTGTACAAATCTTGTAAACAGAGCAAAAGCATGAGTGTATGGCACAGAGAGGGAGAGAGAGAGAAAGAGAGAGAGGAGTGAAGGTTTTGTGTCAGAGGCTGTGTGAGGCAGACAGATGGAGACTAGCCAAAATGTGAGACACAACTTGTAGTAGTAGTAGTACAGAGAGAGGGAGAGAGAAAGAGAGAGAGGAGTGAAGGTTTGTGTCAGAGGCTGTGTGAGACAGACAGATGGAGATTAACCAAAAATGCGAGACAGAACTTGTAGTAGTAGTAGTAACAGAGAGAGGGGAGAGAGAGAGAGAGAGACCGAGAGAGAGAGGAGTGAAAGGTTTGTGTCAGAGGCTGTGTGAGACAGACAGATGGAGATTACCAAAATGCGAGACAGAACTTGTAGTAGTAGTAGTACAGAGAGAGAGGGAGAGAGAGAGAGAGAGAGAGAGAGAGAGAGAGAGAGAGAGAGTGAAGGTTTGTGTCAGAGGCTGTGTGAGGCAGACAGATGGAGACTAGGCCAAAATGTGAGACAGAACTTGTAGTAGTAGTAGTACAGAGAGAGAGAGAGAGAGAGAGAGAGAGAGAGAGTGAAGGTTTGTGTCAGAGGCTGTGTGAGACAGACAGATGGAGATTAACCAAAATGCGGGACCGGAACTTGTAGTAGTAGTAGTACAGAGAGAGAGAGAGCGAGATGGAGTGAGGGTTTGTGTCAGAGGCTGTGTGAGATAGATGGCCACACAGCAACGTCAGGCCCGAGAGAGACAGAGACAGAGAGAGACGGGAGTGGAGGTTTGTGTCAGAGGCTGTGTGAGATAGATGGATACAGGCACAAGAGACAGAGAGTAGAGAGAGAGAGTGAGAGAGAGAGAGAGATGGGAGTGAGGGGTTTGGTGTCAGAGGCTGTGTGAGATAGATGGCCACAGCACAAGAGAGAGAAAGACCCAGAGAGATAGAGAGAGAGAGAGAGAGGCAGAGAGAGAGGAGATGCGGAGTGGGGTTTTGTGTCAGAGGCTGTGTGAGATAGATGGATAACAGGCAAAGAGAGAGAGAGAGAGAGAGAGAGAGCTCCAGAAGAGAGAGGAGATGAGAGAGATGGGAGTGAGGGGTTTGTGTCAGATGCTGTGTGAGATAGATGGATACAGGCACAAGAGAGAGACGAGAGAGAGAGAGTAGAGAGAGAGACAGAGAGAGGTGAGAGATGGTAGTTAGGCGTTTGTGTCAGAGGCTGTGTGAGATAGATGGATACAGGCCCAGAGACAGAACAGAGACACAGAGAGAGATAGAGAGAAGATGGGAGTGAGGGGTTTGTGTCAGAGGCTGTGTGAGATAGATTGATACAGGCACAAGAGAGAGACAGAGATAGAGAGAGAGAGAGATTGTAGTTGAGGGGTTTGTGTCAGAGGCTGTGTGAGATAGATGGATACAGGCACAAGAGAGAGAGACAGACACAGAGAGAGAGAGAGAGAGAGAGAGAGAGAGAGAGTAGAGAGATGGAGTGAGGGGTTTGTGTCAGAGGCTGTGTGAGATAGATGGATACAGGCACAAGAGAGAGAGAGAGAGGAGAGAGAGAGAGAGAGAGATGGGAGTGAGGGGTTTGTTGTCAGAGGCTGTGTGAGATAGATGGATACAGGCACAAGAGAGAGACAGAGACCGAGAGAGAGAGACAGAGAGAGAGGGATAGAGAGAGAGAGAGAGAGAGTGACATGAGGTTTGTGTAGAGGCTGTGTGAGGGGTTTGTGTCATAGATGATATGTGACAGGGCACAATAGAGACAGCAGAGAGAGAGAGAGAGATATGAGATGGTGTAGTGATGGTTCATGAATGTAAACAAAGGATGAGCTGAAGATAGAGAAAGATACAGGCAGATATTGAGGAGAAAGGTGAGAGACAGAGGCATCGATTAGATGGAGTCGCCTAGACCAGACGAGAGAACGGATAGCGTGATGGGTTTTGTGTCATAGGCTGTGTGAAACTTAGTGGATCATCCAGTGACAGTAGACGAGACAACAACGAGTATCCACACAGTAGAAAAAAGTGTCTAAAGTTTTGGAAGCTAAAGAGAAGATTGTTCAGGCAAACGAGGAGACAAAACAACAAGATAGATGGATACCCCCTAGTAGAACAGAGGGCTAACAAAAGAGATATAGAGAACTTCCACTAATTACAGTGAGGTACATTGTGTCAACCACTGCTGCATACATGCATCACACTACAGCACAAGAGAGAGAACCGAACAAAGATAGAAATAGAGAGGAGAAGATTAAAGTGAGGGGTTTGGTCGAGGCTGGTGTGTGAATGATGGATAGTGTCAGAGGCTGCGTGAGATAGATGTATACAGGCACAGAGACAGAGACAGAGAGAGAGAGAGAGAGAGAGAGAGAGAGAGATGGCAGTGGAGGTCTGTGGAAGAGGCTGGGTGGTGAGGGAGACAGACAGAGACAGGCCCCAAATAAGAGACAGCACCTGTGGCAGAAGCATGACCTGCGTTGTACACTGTGGTTCCTTGACCTAAACAATGATGGCTGCACATACACAATCTTTTTTATATATTGTTCACAAAACATGTTAAACACCACTAATTACAACAACGCTAACACCAACAAAGATGGCTGCATATGCCAGTCATTTTCATTGCTGTTAACAAAACATTAAAAAAAAAAACCCATTAATTACAACAATGACGACACCACCAACAACACACACACAAAAACAAAAAAAAAAAAAAAAGAAAAAAAGGAAAGAAAATGCAAACAGACAAAATCTAAAGCAAAACAACAACAAAGATGGCTACATAAACTAATCATTTTCATTATTGTTAACAAAACATTAGAAAACACCATTAATTACAACAATAATGATAACAACAACAGCACATACACACACACACACACACACACACAAAACAAGCGAACAAAAACAAAACAAATAAAAAATAAACCAAAGCAAAACATTCCTCTCCCTCTGCCCTGTGATTTATGTTTCATACCAATCCTCAAAATGGTCCTGTTCATTACAAGTAAATCTCAATTTGAATGTCATTTCATTCCATTTTATTCAGCTAAGTTTAATTTCTTGTTTGCTTTTTTTTTTTTTTTTAATTTCCAGATGATTGATTGAATTGATCATGTATTCATTGGTTGATAGTAAATCAACCACCTATGAAAAAAAGGGTATTTGAATTATAATTATAAATTAGGTCTAACATTTTCATTCATCATTTGATAGTAAATCAACCAACTATCAAAAACGTATTTTAATCATTCATAAAGTAGGTCTAACATTTTCATTCATCAGTTTATAGTAAACCAACCAAATATCAAACATGTATTTCAATTGTTCATAAAGTAGGTCTAACACTTTCATTCAACGGTTGACAGTAAATCAGCCAATTATCAAAAAAAGTACTTCACTTAATCATACATTATGTTTAACACTTTCATTCATCAGTTGATAGTAAACCAAACAAACTATCAAAGATGTATTTCAGTTAAATCACAAAGTAGGTCTAACACTTCCCCATGACTGGCTGGCAGTCTGCAAGGCCACAAAACTCATGGTCACTGTCGGCCCCTTTGAAGAAACAAAAATGGCCACCAGACAAAACTACCTGCTGGAAGCAGTCACAATCTCACTTTTGAAGGAAAATCTTAAGTGCTCCAGCAACCAATTTCAATATACATCAAAACGGTAACCCCCCACTGAGTAATAGTTCCACTGATTAGCAGCCTACCCCTGACACATGGAACAACTTTCCTTTTTAAACTGCACCACAACCACCATGACAAACACTTCTTGTGACACCACAGAAGACATTACTTGACATAAAAGAAAACTGAGCATGAGTCTGCTTCACGTAAAACAATTCTTCTCTTTACAGAACTGGGTAAAAAGCGTACAGTGCTGCTGTATGGGTTTGTCAGGAGAATACACTTTACAGAACTGGGTAAAAGTGTACAGTGCTGCTGCGTGTGTTTGTGTCAGGAGACCACAAAGTAATGAGCTAAATATACACCACCAAACTGACAGGAAAACCTAGGCAGTGCTTCGTTAATTATTTTCTCATTACACATTTACCTGGAAAAAAAAAAAAAGTTAGACACCGAAATCTTTAAAAACAAAAAAAGTTAAAAGAATGGGGGGGGGGGGGGGGGGGTTGGAGGGATAGGAGGAGGGGGAGGTATCATAGCCACTGCTACTGAAGAATGGCTGATGAGTGACCTTTGACAGTTGCCAGTGTGATGTACTGGCTGGCTCAATTACAATAGCATTGAAGCAGTGGACTGTCACAATCATTAAACTCCAGTGCTGCGGCAATCTGATCGTGTTTGATGTTCTTCATGACTCCTCATCTAACCCCCCCCCCCCTCCCCCCGCTCCCTACCTCCCCCCCCCTCCCCTTCCCTAGGGCTCGTGAACATTTTGTTTTCCATTCCTGGCCTGTGTAGGATGGAGCATTTCAACACTCACCTTCTGCAATTCTTAAAAATCACATTCTGAACAGCTGTCTGAACTGGGACAAAAATACTGACCAAAAGATGGGAACTTTCTTTCCCTGGAAAAGAGACAGAGCCCAAATCAGTTCCCAAAATCACCTTCTGAATGGCTGTCTGAAGTGGGACAAAAATATTGACTAAAATCGGAGCTGTCTTTCCCTATGAGACACCAAGCCTGAATCAATTCTAAAAAAAAATAATTCCTGAATAGCTGTCTCAACTGGGATGTAAGTAGTAACAAAAGAGCTGCTTTCCCCAAGAAAGAGACATAGTCTTTGATCATTTGTAAAAGACCATACTCTGAATACCTGTCTTAGCTGGAATATAGATTTTAACAAAACAAAACTAAGACCTTCCCCCCCCCCCCCCCCCCCCCCCCCCCCCCCCCCCCTTCCTCCCCCCCCCCCCCCCCCCCCCCCCCCCCCCCAGCAACAGTGAGATTCTGAATCAGTTCTTAGAAAACAAGAATCTCGATCTTTGCCCTAACTGGGATATAAATGTGGACTTAAATAAGAACTTTTTTCCTTCAAGAAAGAGACATGGTCTAAATCAGTTCCTAAAAATAATATTCTGAATCATATACTTAATGGAAACATATATGGACAAATGTAAGAACTTCTCTTCCCCCAAGAATGACAGAGCCTTATCAGGATGTGCTGTTGCTGTTCTTTTTTTTTTTTTTTTTTTAATTGCTGTCTCGTCTCCCCCTGATTTCTAACCAGCACTACTCTTAAAATGCCCATTCCAACTCTGCCTTATGAAGCCACAGACAAGTTCTCCCCATCCCCGCCCACCAAAGCACCTGCAGTCCACAGAAAGTGATTAGTATGAGCTGTCTCGAGGCAACCCACCAGAGGAGACACTGCACTGCCACTGCCCTGGAGCTCAGTGGTTTTTCTGATCATCAAGTATCTTTACAGCGAATTTTTTTTACTTTGTTTTAAAACTTAACCATCTTAGATGCAAACCTTTGGGGAAATAGGATTTCTAATTCTCATGGACACTGTATCTTTCAGTTCCAGTATAACTGTGTAGTACCATGACCTCTTATACACTTTGCTGGGAAGTCGGGGTGGGGGCAGATGGGAATGGGGGGGGGGGGGGGGGGGGAGGAGACAGACAGGCATTTACAGGATGCCAAGCTTTACAGACAAGAAGTATACTCACTAATTATGAAATTCAACAAATTGTTTGATTCATTTCACTGACTGTAAAACACACAAACTAAACAACGGTTTTGTTTCTTGCTAAAGATTGAATGGGGGAAGATGATGAATGATGCACATGGATAATTCTGTTTACTGTTCCACTGTAACCATCTAGTACAATTTACAACATCATTGTTAAATTACAGAAATCTTTAAAGCATTAAAACCATGCAAGCTGGGTCTGGAGCCTCTGCCAGTAAGCATGATTACTGTCCCAAGTTTCAAACAAAAAAAAACTGTAGTACAAAAATAATACACACACAAACACACACACACACACACAGACACAGACACATACAAATAATGAAAACACACACACACAAATTTGAAAACACACACACACACACACACACACACACACACACACACACACACACACACACACACACACACACACACACACACACACCAAATGATGCAAAACAATACACCAAGAAGGCAGCATTGGCATATATACACACACTGCAGAATGGGCAGTCAGAGTACCACTTTGGACAGTGTTCACAAGTCTCAACTTCCTGCCATCACATAACAACTGAAACAGCTTGCATGTGACTCACTGGAATCAGAGAAAAGTGCAGAGACCATCTGGGACATACATGAATACAACAGCCACAAAAGCAGAAAATCAGTAAGGTAAAGTACAGCACTGTTTTGCAACCAGCCGACCACAGAGGGCTCTATTGGCGCTGTTACTGCATTCAAGTCGACTCACAAGTAAAAAAAAAAAAAGTGAAAAACAGCAAATAAAGATTATACAAATAAAAATATGATAATAATAACAAGACAGAATTAAATGGTGTAGAAAAAAAAAGAAATCACAAGATTTCCATTAAGCAGGAATATAATTTATATTGAAAAAGCCTCAATTAATACCCCCCCACCCCCCCCCCTCTTAAAATTCAGCAGACTGGCAGACAAGCGAACTGTGTGAAATAAGCATACTGCTAAAAAAAAAAAAGAAGCAAACAAAATTATAAGCACCATTTTCTTCTCAGCCCTAAAGATTGCCTCTGGACCAATTCATAACTTAGAATACCAATATTAATGTCAATCACTTCCCGAAAAAATATTATTCAGCAGTCCACTTAAAAAAAAAAAACACACACAATATCATTCAAATAATTCTCGTTTTGTTGTACATTCATTCTTGATGGTTGGGACCTTTCCTTCGGCTAACATTGTGATATATAAGAACAAATTTTCGATCTCCACCAGCTGAAACACACAAAATGTATCCATTCATTAATTTGATTTTCTTTTTTCATGAAACTTTTGATATACATACTTTACTGGCGTATTTATGCAAGAGATAATCATGCAATATAGGCTATACTCAATTAAAAAAAAAAAATCAATCAATCATAGCCAGTTCAGTCTACAAGCTGGAAACTGTGCTATTTCATGAACAGAAAATCTTCCAGCCATCAATGACTGATTGCTAAACACACGCAACACATCAACTCAAGTTTTATTAGGTGTCAAACATGAAGTCTGTTACATCAATTTTGTTTTCATCGACTAGCTACTGACGTGGCACTTGATCCCGAGCGCCTATGAAAGTCCGACAAATTTTCCTGATGATAATGACCCTGAACGACTGGCTTTGAACATAAAAAAAGACTGTTGATAAAAGCATTCCTTGACGGGACATGCTGTCTGCAGAGTTATTTCCCTTTACACGAGTGGACTCAACACTGCCAAGAAACGTATGCAAAAACTCCACATTCCGATGCATAACAAAACCAAGTACCTTGCACACTTTTAAACAGTCGTGGGTTGTTGACATGTACTATATTGATAATATGTAAAATGAATTCATGAAGCAGTAAGAATATATTCACCCCCAACCCCCCCCCCAAACAATTAAAAAAAAAAAAAAAAAAAAAAAACATAATCAACTATGTGAAAACCAGAACACAAAATACACAAGCCAGCAGCAGCACAACAAATCCAAAGCAAAATGTTTACTATTAAATACTGCAAGTATGTGCACATAGCTTGTAAAAAATTTTAAAAGGGCAAGCAAAAACAAAGCAAAAAAATTTTTCCCAAAATGAATATGTCAAAAAAACCAGCACCCAGCACTCACTCACTCAATTTATCCACTGGAGTGTCTGCTGCCAGACTCAACTCATTACAGGTTGTCTGAAAGACTTGACCTCTTTGCGAACAAAAGATCTGTTAAAGCTCACATGCCGTTTGACTCACTACAGATTGTCTGCAACACACTCAACTTCTGGCAAATCAAGAGATTTTCATTCCAGTCAGCGTGACTTCCAGTCCCACTGACCGTGAACCAATCATATTTTAAAGCTCAGTATGACCTTTGACTCATTTACAGATTATGCGCAAGACTTGATTTACTGTGTGAAAAATGATGTTTTACACAACTCAGCATGACCATCGACTGACCTCATTAACGGTTGTCTGAAAGACCACTCATCATGAACAAAATACGTTTTCAAGCTGAACATGACTTTGATCAACATAAGAAAGGCATGAGGAAGAGCGGAGACCTCCACCACCATTTAAACTGTCCCTTGCTGATTGGATTCAGGTTCTAACTACAGAGACATTCACACCCAATCTCACAAATTTGTAAATACCAATACGTCAAATATGCTTTTTCTTTTCAAACTCAGACCTATGAATTACTTCTTATGAAACATGTAGATAAAAATGGTATAAACGCTGTAATGCTCCAGACAAAAGAGAAAAACAAAAAATCCTGGAGCCACTCTTTCATCCACATTCACACCAGCATGTTACGAGTTTTGCCCTGGGAGCCATAAATTTTATGAACGTTGGCTCTGCAGTTTTTGCCGACTGATGGACAGAAACCAACCAAACGACACGGGTGGAAACATAACCTTTCTGGCAGAGAGGTACTACCTGAACACACAGGGGTCAACAGAGAGGTTCAACAAGATCCTCTGCTCATTCTAGCAGCACAGTTATTTTCCAAAAACAATATCACGATTCATTACCATCTAACTTTTACCAAAAAAAAAAAAAAAAAAAAAAAAAGAAATCTGTGGCATAACGGGAAAAGAAAAGAAAGGAGTAACTGAAGTGTTGATGAAGCTTACGTATAAATCTATTCAATGTTGCAATTCATCCCTAGGCCCTTTTTTTCTCCCCCCCATCCCCCTCCTCACCTCCCAAGACATCACTGTGGTTACTGTCTGCTGTTGCACAAATAAGCTGCTGAGCAATAAATTTCACAAACAGCTTTTCATAAGTCTTTACATCAGCTACTAGGTTTATAGCTTCCTAGTGATGGCCCAACAAAATGTTGTAGCCAAACAAAGACTTAAAAAAAAAAAAAAAAACATAAAAAACAACAAAAAAAAATCCTCAAAGACAACTGAAAGTAAGAAAGAATTATTGAGATCACAATGGAATGGTACGGTAAATTTTATTTTGAATGTTTCTTTTTTCATTGTGATGATTTTTTTTTTTTTCTGTGAAGGTATTTATGTGTATGTTTTTAAATGTGTGACCATTTAAACACACACACACACACACACACTTTGCTGTGCCCCGATAACATGTTGGCATAAGTGATCTTTATCTGGTGGTCCCACGCTCTCTGTCATCACAAACTCCTGCTCAACAGTTTGGAAAACGTCTGTCATTTGCTAATCGAGGATACACTCTCTTACATCTCAAAAAGAAACCGGTAGTTTTCCTCCTGGAGGATGTGGTATCCTGCTCTTCTTCTGGAGTTAAGCACTTAAAACATGCTTCAGGACCGTTTGATTTCTCACTGAAGTTCAGACTGTCTTTGATGAAATGGTATTTTTTTAAAAATTCATTCAATGTCAATAGCTTTTTTTTTTAGGTTGTTTGTTTGGGTTGTTTAACTTTTGGAGCATTTTCTTTACCGGAAAATTGTATCTCCACATGACAAGGATGAAATGATTGCGCACTTCAATTTGAAGTGAAAAATCACAGGCTTACACAGTCTCGTGGTTCACATGCTGCAGAGCACATGGGAGGCCACTCCATCAACTGTGAAGAAGGATATGCTTTAGGTGTAAATCATGGGGTGGAATGGGAGCAGGATGGGGAAAGTTTCTTTTTAAAAAACAACAAACAAAAAACCCAACCAAAAAACAAAAAAACCCCAGCAACAAACAAAAAAGTGTTCAATGTAAACGAGGAAGAAAAAAATTCCTAACAACCATGAAACTGCACAGATCCATACACAGACTCGCACAGTGTTTTCAAGAACTTTTATCAAGTGAAGCATTCTGAATGAAATGGTGTCCATGTGGTCATTCTGACCCCCTTCCTCCTGACCCATAAATCCCTTTTTGTCTTTCTTTCCTTCAATCTTCTTTCTTTTGTGTCACTATTTGCTTTGACTTTGTTAACTGAGAACACTAATCAAGTATGTGCATGCTTAAGAATCCAACACACACAGGATGGAAAATTAAAAAAAAAAAAAAAAAAAAAAAAAAAAATCACACACAAAATGTTTGCAGACTCGAACACACTCAAAAGCATTCCACAGAACAAAATTTGCACCATATTTCCCATAACACTTAATTTGACAACTCTGATTTCATTGGAGACCTATTGTGATGATTGATCAAATAAACAAAAAAGCAGTCAAGTAAGAGCAACTGATGCAATTGTGATTCTGGAACTGCCAATGAAATGCACTTTACAAGCTGCCTGGATTTCCATGTGAACTGTACTGAACAACCAAACGAGATAAATTGTCAAAAGAATCAATCATAATAACAAAAACTAGCCTGTTCTGCCCCTATCTTTCCAACCTGCATGCACACATTATCACTAGGAGTCACGCTGAGACAGCCTACAGTAGGAACGTGAGAACATCTTGTGGCTGCTACCACTGATCACCTTGCACGCTGTCTCTGCGCATCATGGGGCAGGTCTGAAAATGCTTTTTAACCATGAACATTTTTCTAACCATGAATTACTCAGGACTCACCACCACAGATCGTACAATGACGTAGCAAAAGGAGGTTGCAAAGTAAGGTGACTGCAGGCGGAAATCTAAACAAATCCTTAAAAAAAACTTTCAAAGTACTGTATCCGCCAAACATGAACAAATGAACCACAAGACGAAACACGACACGTGTCAACCTCTTAGGTCTTCTTCAAGCAAGATAAACGACACTCAGGACTACGAAAATGAAGAACGAGTAGTCACTTATCTCCTTGAATTTGGCGCAAGATGGACGTTGATTCAATGCCTGTCTTACACCGAATTCAATAAGTGATTGCTCATTCTTCATTTTCGTTGTCCTGAGTTATGTTTACTTGGTGTGAAGAAGACCTAAGACGTTGCAATGCACTGTGTTTTGTCTTGTGATTTGTTTGTTTGGTGGATACAGTACTTACTTGCCCATGTCTGTTGTATTTCACTTCAACAGCTTGACCACAAAAAAAAAAAAAAAAAAAAAAGTTCTCCTTCAGCTCTAAGTAATTCAAAACGTTTTTAGATTTAAGCATTATGCGGATGCATGCAGAGCGTCATGTGAATGACTCATTTGATCATGCTTTGATTTCACCTGTAAGGTACAAAGCTGCGAAGCAACAGGTAAGTAGCTCATGACAGTGTCTATATCATGACCTTGTTGTCACCTTTGGCGACCTCATTCTTGGACACACTGACCTCATTTCACAATCACACCTTTCAAGACATTTCAACTAGTCTTTTTTTTTTTTTTTTTTACCAAAAGCAAAATTTAATTGCTTTAAAAGATTTATAAGATTCTTTTTAGATCTCTGGATTGAAATACTTTTTGCATCATTTATGTACACGATTTTTTTTTTTTTTTGCTCTTTTGTGTGGGTGTTGATTATTTTTTTGATTTGGTAAGCAATTTGTTGTTACATACCTACTAGCAGCCAACTGAGGTCTTTCTTTTTTCTGCCTCATCTGCTGTGCCACTCTGGTGGCATAGCTCCAAGGCTGACCACTCTGGCTGACCATGCACGGTCACACCTTGGCTTGAACCATCATAGCCCTAGCACCGACATCCCACATGGAGAGTCCAGACGACCAGAGGAGACACTGCACTGTTGCCACATCACTTTTCTGTGTTGTTCAGTGATTCTTGTTCTGCCCCAACATACACCGGACACCACTTACTATGCCCCCCGACTGATGACGATACTTGCTTAGTCATGCAAGCCAACGTGTGTGAGCACCCCCTCCAGAGAACGCCACCATGCCTGTGCAACGACAGTCCCCACAAACTTTGTGATACTGGCAGCCTTGACATGAACTTAACCATGGGCACAGACTGTGAGGAGAAATCAAAAACTTAAGTGATTCTGGGAGCAAGGTATGGTCATGGGATTTGAACCTTTTTTTCTCCAAGCACAGCGTGACACCTTGACCTGAACAGATGCATCCACTCTTCCACAGCCCCTTCATGTGAGGTTGTCAGTCTCCGAGTTTACTGTCAGCGCCACACAAACCATGTCCTGGTCATCAAAGCACTGTCCACATCCCCCACCTCCTGAGGATCCAGCATGCTAATGGGCAACGTCAGGAGAAACATCTAACACCTCTTTTTGAAGGCACGGTGGAATGACATATTATGTTACACACACTACCCAACATCCATTCTGGGCCTAGCCAAACCTGCTTTGCTTATTCTAGACATCCACTCTTTTTGTTAGAAAGATAGGTGACCTGCAGGCTATATTCATCATTTAGCCACATAAAAGAACATGGATGGAAGGCAACCTACTGAATTCAGTCTACCATGGAAGGCAACCTACTGAATTCAGTCTACCATGGAAGGCAACCTACTGAATTCAGCCTACCATGGAAGGAAGCCTACTGAATTCAGTCTACCATGGAAGGAAGCCTACTGAATTCAGTCTACCATGGAAGGAAGCCTACTGAATTCAGTCTACCATGGAAGGAAACCAACTGAATTCAGTCTAACAGGGATGGAAGGAAGCCTACTGAATTCTCCAGATAATCATACTTGGAAGGAAGCCTTCTAAATTCAGACTGTCTTCTCAAACGCCACCAAATGTTAATGCAACCAGTCCTGCACCATGGTAAAACACCTCCTGACAGACTGGCCATAGATCTTATTTAATAGGAATAAAATTATGATCAGCATACGTGTTAAGTTTTAGCACGTAACCCAGCCACTGTTTTCTTGCCTACAGTACTATCAGTCTTTCAAGAAAAAGCCTTCTTCCAAACATTTCCCTCCCCTCCGCCCCCCTCTCAACCTTAAAATGTTCAAAAAGAAAATATTCCTTTTCGAGACCACTGCCATGTTTAATCTACTATTGTTATGTCTTCCTTTAATTTTAAGTGCATGTCCAACATCATTTAACATGAGCATACAGTCAACTGAAGGATTTACACACAGACCAACAGACAAGGACTGGGGGTGACCAAAACTCAATGGTGGTCAAAGGCCAAAAGGAAAAGCCAAAGAGACATGATGGTTCAGGAGATGAGAAAAGAAGACCAAAAGTCTCCAAAAAGCAGTCCAGCTGAGCCCAGCAAGGGCAATGGACAACGTGGGAGAATGCACTCCAAAGAAGTCTCACTTGGAACAACATTTGGCACATGGCCCCTCTCAGGAACAGCTTCATTCTCAGATCTGCATATGACCTTCTGCCCTCAAATGCAAACCTGGTGACTTGGGGAAAGCCGGACGATCCTTCACGCCCCCTCTGCCATGAAAAAAAAACAGTAGAGCATGTCCTAAGCTCATGTAAAGTAGCCCTGGCTCAAGGAAGGTACACACATGGAGGCACAACCAAGTGCTCAAAGAGATTGTACAAGCAGTCTGGGCTAGTACAAACACCAAAAAAGGGAAAAATCAGGACTCCAAAAGCACCCGCAACATTCCTCACGGCAGGAGGCAGCGAATCATGGCCAAGAACAACAGTGCCACACGGAACATGCAGGCAGAGTCTGCTGGATGGGGCAGATGACTGGGAGTGCACTGCAGACCTCGCAGAATGGAAGAGTCACCCACTGATCATCAGCAAGAGTGGCATGAGACCAGACATTGTAGTCCACTCTCAGTCAACCAAGCAGCTGATCATGATCGAGCTCACGGTGCCATATGAGAACAATGGAGGCAACTCAAATCTACAAGACTGAAAAGTATGCTGATCTGGCAAACAGCCTGAGGAGAGAAGGCTATCAGGTCAAAGTCCTCACTGCAGAAGTTGGAGCTAGGGGGGGTTGTAGGAATGTCTGCATACAGTCTCATGAAAACAGCTCTCAGTGCAGGGAGGGAAAAAAAGCAGAGCCCTGAAAGCAATGGCAGAAGTGGCAGAGAGGTGTTCAAGTTGGATCTGGTCATGGAGGAACAAAAGTGAACTTCATAAGGCTTAACCTTCCTACAAATATCAGGTGTCCCAGTGGCTCAGTGGTTAGTGCACGAGTGGAAAATGAGCATGTCCAGAGGGTCATGGGAAAAAAAAGGGGGCAACAGAGGTGCATCTGGAGTCATGAACCGAGTGTGACCCAACCCCCCTAGAGTGTCAGGAGATATGGGCCGAAACACTTGCCTGAAGGGGGCTTCTCTTCTGAGGACTCTCTGCTGCCACGCTTTCCACAAGTTTCTTTCTAATGCTGGCACACACATTATCCAGCAGGGCTGAATATGAACCCCTTGGTCCATCAGTCTGAAAGAGAAAAAGATACACCTGAAAGTGTGGATAGGACTCACAGAAATACTGTCCTCAACCGCTAAACAAACCAGCTGGGAGCAAAACTGCTGCAGCAGCACCACACTGTCTCTAGATGGCATAGCAGTAGTGTGCATGTGTTCATGACTGTATGTGCACCCATGCACCTGGATCCTCATTCGCTTATTGCTAGTTTATAAATGTCTTGAAAAACCTCAATGTATCATTTCTATATCCATACCCACCACTCCCCCCCCCACCCCAATATGATGTCAGAGGTGCTGGAGGTCAGAGAGAGAGAGCTCTACAATTCTCTTAGAGTTCATATGCAAAACATGAAGCAGCAGACAAGCATGCAATTACCACAAAATCAGCAGTCATGTATGCTTTCATCAAAATCTGTGCACACATGTAAGTTCACAAGCACACAAGGACACACACAGACACATTCAGCTAGCAGATTTGTAAAAACCGTCTCTAAGTAAACAATACACACACATGGACATGTTATTGTATTACCACACACACACACACACACACACGCACACACATCAAAACACACAGTAAACATACAGGCACAATTCACAACCTCAAACTTCCTGCTGTTTGCAACTGCCTGAGGACAAACTGTCATGGAATTATTTTGTATTTCAACAAGCGCTTAAGTTTTCTTCAGGACCGAAACACCTGCCTGTGGGGGGTTGAGGGGGACGGGGAGGGGGGGGGGGGGGAAGGGATTTACTTCTGTGAAGACCTTCCACTGTAGAGCTGTCCCTAAAGTTTCTTCCTGCCTCTTCTGTCTTGCGTGTGCCCACACACCGACATGCGTACATCATGAGTGCATGCCTTTACACAAGTATACACACGCACACACACACACACCAAACATCCAGTTACCTATCAAAAACTGAATGGAGTAAACAAATGTATCAAAGAGAGAGAAAAAAATTATCATTATGGAACCTCAGAAATGAAATAAATGCATAATTTTACGGCAATATCCACATTTAATCCCCCCACCCCCACCCCTCCTTTGTGAGAAAATAATCTAATGACAGAAAGAAGCTCAACCCTTGATTTGTGGAGCTTTTCTGTTGATAGACTTTCTTCTCATATGCCTTCACCTTTTTGTACATATGCCATATCATAAACAATATAGTAGAACTGACGTAAGAAGCAAGTAACCTGAAACAGCACCTTGTCAGATGTTCGCAATCTTCATCTCATTCAGGAAAATACACACACACACACACACACACACACACACACATATATATATATATATATATATATATATATATATATATATATATGTATAAAAACTACCCAGGCCCCTCTACCAAACTGCTAAAGTAGTTTCAAAAACCAATCCTACATTTATTCTTCACTTGTTTTTTTTTTTTAATTTTCTCTCCCCTATAAACAAAGTGATTACTGTGCATTAATTAGAGCTAATAAATCACCAGGTTTCACGCAATACCAGATACCCTTTTGTGAAAATGCTGTTCCCAGTGTTATCACCAAAATCATACACAGACAAGTAGATTACAGTCTTTGATTCATACATGCACACTACCACACATGCAAGTAAATGGAATCTGCTGCAAGCTATGGCTGCGGGCAGAAAAGGTCTTCGTGCACAATTTTACCAGTGAGCTATATTCTGGCTTAATCCCTCCTCACACCAATAACTAACATCCGCTATGGTCACTTTTTCCATTGGAACAAAATGATTACTGTCGTACTTGTGAGCTTTAGAAATCTTCGAAGCTCACTGCACCACAAACAAAAACAACAAACAAAATGAAATGCAATCAACCATGGAGGCAACCAAACAAACACATTGCACAATAATGAACATCACTATGCCACATATGAACACACAATACATCACTATGCCACGTATGAACACACAATACATCACTATGCCACATATGAACACACAATACATCACTATGCCATGTATGAACACACAATACATCGCTATGCCACATATGAACACACAATACATCACTATGCCATGTATGAACACACAATACATCATTATGCCACATATGAACACACAATACATCACTATGCCACGTATGAACACACAATACATGTCACTGTCACTGCTGCATGCATGAACACATACACAACAGGCACGAAAACGACTGAAACTTTTTCACGAGCTATGCTTGGAGACTGTGATCTTGCTCAAAATAAGTCACAGCCAGACCTGTGCTTCCTAAAAGAAGCCATCATTGTAGTTTTCAAGAGAATTATGTTTCCTGTAGGTCTGGCCATACAAGATCTGGAATTGTCCGAAAGAAAGAAAATGCTTCTCTCCATGAAACCAAAGACTTGAGTGGAGATAACAATTTTCTTGGGTCTGAACAACTCCCGATAAGTCATGGCCAAATGTAAAATAACATACATGTTTTTTTTTTTTCCTGTATATCTATATGGCTTGTTTATGGAGATATGCAATTTACATAAAACATTCAAAACTCTTTCACCAGAATAACACAATCAATATCTCAAAGCCCGACCGAGATTTTGTGCAAAAGAGTCACATTTCACTGGTTTAAATGCTCAGCCTGGTACACCAAAAAACAACTAAGCAGTTACATTGACAGGCGTGAATACTAATCAAGCTTTTCTTTAAAAAAAAAAAAAAAAAAAATTTAGGTAACATCACTGTATTCATCAACTTTTTACCAAAATATGTGTGCAGTATACATCAAATTGTAGGCACAAACAGGGTTGCATATTGTTGACCAATACTGCCGCCGCCTAGTGCCATGTGGGTAATCTTTGTAGTCACCTCCTGTTTAGATCAAATCAGTACTCTCAGCTCATTACACTTTTGGAGCCTAGTACATTGGGACATCAGTCTTCATCACACACATTATCTTCAAAGCATAACTATGCAGTCTCATGTGTACACGCACCCACACCCACAATAATCACATTTACATGCACACATACATGCGCGCGCGCACACACACACACACACACACACTACAATCACCATTTGCATGCTTATTACAGACTTGAAAGCCTCCAGAGCCCACTTCAAGCACTGACCAGTGATTGTGATAAGTTCTGGTAAACAGTCATAAAGAAGAGTTGTATTTCTGCACAACATTCACCATGATCTGTGTCTTCTGCGTCTTCCACTTTCCGTTATGAAACATACAAATTTAATGTGTCCGTCTCCATGACTTGTTTACCCTTTCCACAAGGTTTCCATATTCTTAGCATAACTCTTCAATATTTTTGAAAAAAAAAAAAAAAAAAAGGTATCTGAATAGAACATGACGTGCAAATCTGATTTTCTCCCCTACACAAGACAAAACATGTTTGGTCCCCAGAGGGAAACAGTTCTTATATGAATATTTTAACATTAATTAAAACATTTATTCAAAAAAAACTTTCAAAGCTTACGATGAAGTCTCATTTGATTCTATTGTTCAATTGTGGACCAATTAAGATCCACTTGAAAACATTGCAGAAAGTGAGGTTACAGTGTTGGACTTGTCTTCTCAGTTATAACGTCAAGCGCCTTTGTATACTTACAAACGTCCACAGTTTATGATGAGATATGGAACTGTGGTCAACTTGCAACTGGAGTAACAATACATGTCTATATCTGATGATAAACAACCGACTCGGAACGTTTATAAATCACAGGATGGCCATAAAAACAGACAATATTAAATCAAGTGGAAGAGAAATATATCAAAAAATGTATGCACTGTCACCTCTGTAGCAGACTTTTCGTTGATGGAATATGAAAAAAAAATCTCAGCTGCACTTCTCGGGACTTGAAAACCTTCACTCTGTCAACACCTGTGTACACACATACACACTCACACACAGATTCACACATAGAATGGAATGGAAATAGCCTTGGTCACGCAATTTGAGCAATATTTCAACACGGTCCTTCTTCTTCCCCCTCATATACAGCTGTGGCTCCCCCTCTCTCTCCCCCCCCTCCCTCTCACCCCAATCCCCTTCAAGGACGGTGATCACCTCAAGCACCTTCCTTTCGATGTTGTTTACAGTTCTGCCGACCACAAAGACCATGTCAAGGCTGACCGCTTGCCAGTATTTATCAACTTTGAAACTCAAAACAACAACAACACTAACAACAACAAAACACCCCCATAGAATGGAAAGGACCAGGGTTTGGATGCATGTGTGTAACTACCAAAGAAACCCACTATGAGAAAAAAAAAAAAAGGAAAAAAACAAGCTAGAGTGTCACCGTTATGCACATGCTCACTCACAAACCCCAATGGAAATCATTGTACCATGCACATGCAAATACCCCCACACGAAGATGAGCAACTGAAGAACACGGCAGGCAAAAGTCACATGGTCGGGCGGGCGGGAGGGGGGGGGGGGGGGGGGGGGGGAGAAGTCAGTCTCAGTAAACTGTCATGGAGTCCAGGAATATTTCAGCATAGTCCTCGTTGCGAGACACCCTGGGAGAGAGGCAGGTCATGCGATTCTGTGGACGGATACACACACACACATACAAGTACGCAGGTGTGCACACACACACACACCCACACAAGTACACATGAGCGCGCGCATGCACACACACACACACACACACACACACACACACACACACACACACAGAGTTAGCTTTATGCACAGTATTTATATATACCTAAACATATACATATCATACAAATATATATATATATATA
>JADBJO010000980.1:237500-242500 GCA_016801955.1 Conus betulinus | reverse complement strand
GCTGTGTGTACATAGCGAAACAGAAAGAGCTGCAGTGGGTGCAGAGCGAAACAGAAAGAACTGCAGTGTGTGCAGAGCGAAACAGAAAGAGCTGCAGTGTGTACAGACTCAAGACTCAAGACTCAAATGTTTTATTCATATAGGCCATAGCCCCTTAGAATGGGGGTATACACTGTGATTCATATCGAAAATCGATACTGGTATTCTTTACATTATACATACACACTTCGCTTCTTGAATGCTTTATCTAGATAAATAGCTAACTGCTTAACAGTGTCTTCATTTGATGACGACATTAACAGGGTTAAAGAAAAGGCAAGGTTTATTGAAATACTTTGGTGGGATGAATTGCAAAGATCTTTTAATACTGGACAAACCAGCTGCAGTGTGTGCAGAAACAGCTGCAGCAAAGCAAAACAGAAAGAGCTGCAGTGTGTGCAGAGCAAAACAGAAATAGCTGCAGTGTGTGCAGAGCGAAACAGAAAAGTGCATGCAGAGAAAAACAGAAACAGCTGCAGTGCATGCAGAGCAAAACAGAGCTGCAGTGTGTGCAAAAACAGAAAGAGCTGCAGTGTGTGCACAGCAAAAACAGAAATAGCTGCAGTGTGTGCAGAGCAAAAACAGAAAACAGCTGCAGTGTGTGCAGAGCGAAACAGAAATAGCTGCAGTGTGTGCAGAGTGAAACAGAAAGAGCTGCAGTGTGTGCTGAGCGAAACAGGAAGAGCTGCTGTGTGTACATAGCGAAACAGAAAGAGCTGCAGTGGGTGCAGAGCGAAACAGAAAGAACTGCAGTGTGTGCAGAGCGAAACAGAAAGAGCTGCAGTGTGTACAGACTCAAGACTCAAGACTCAAATGTTTTATTCATATAGGCCATAGCCCCTTAGAATGGGGGTATACACTGTGATTCATATCGAAAATCGATACTGGTATTCTTTACATTATACATACACACTTCGCTTCTTGAATGCTTTATCTAGATAAATATAGCTAACTGCTTAACAGTGTCTTCATTTGATGACGACATTAACAGGGTTAACCTGAAAAGGCAAGGTTTATTGAAATACTTTGGTGGGATGAATTGCTCTCTAAGATCTTTTAATACTGGACAAACCAATACAAAATGAACTTCATCCTCTAGTGTGTACAGAGCGAAACAGAAACAGCTGCAGCATGTGCAGAGCAAAACAGAAACAGCTGCAGTGCATGCAGAGCAAAACAGAAATAGCTGCAGTGTGTGCAGAGCGAAACAGAAAGAGCTGCAGTGCATGCAGAGCAAAACAGAAACAGCTGCAGTGCATGCAGAGCAAAACAGAAAGAGCTGCAGTGTGTGCAGAGTGAAACAGAAAGAGCTGCAGTGTGTGCACAGCAAAAACACAGAAATAGCTGCAGTGTGTGCAGAGCAAAACAGAAACAGCTGCAGTGTGTGCAGAGCGAAACAGAAACAGCTGCAGTGTGTGCAGAGCGAAACAGAAAGAGCTGCAGTGCAGTGTGTGCAGAGCGAAACAGAAAGAGCTGCAGTGTGTGCAGAGCGAAACAGAAAGAGCTGCAGTGTGTGCAGAGCGAAACAGAAAGAGCTGCAGTGTGTGCAGAGCGAAACAGAAAGAGCTGCAGTGTGCAGCGAAACAGAAACAGCTGCAGTGTGTGCAGAGCAAAACAGAAACAGCTGCAGTGGGTGCACAGTGAAACAGAAATAGCTGCAGTGCGTGTAAAGCTAAACAGAAATAGCTGAAGTAGTTGGAGTGTGTGCAGAGAAAAACAGAAGGATGGGCTCACCACAAGTGCACTCCAGCATTGCCCGACCCGATGCCGGCGAAACAACTGGCCAGCATCATCTGCGACCTGGCCTCCAGGTCCTCTGGATCAAACACCGCTCTGGGAAGAAAACCAAACAATAAACAAATAAATACTAGTCACTGTGGTGATGTGGTTAATGTCATATGCTACGGGCTTAGAAGTCATTTGTTCGATTCCCATCCAGGGCATGTAATTATTTGTGGGGGGTTTCTGTCAAAACGGTGCTATGGGTGCAAGTGTGAAAACTGGAAGCACATGATTTAAAATCATCCACTTTGTCGATGCATCGCTGCGAAAGTTGCTATACTTTTCTGACCAACACTGCAGGTGTCTGTACCTCCCTGGTCTGGTTGACACTGGATATACTATCAAAGGATGGATGGCGTACAGCCCTGTCATGTAGTCTCAGACCAGGACGTTACTCAGTAGCATCATCCCTTATGGTTCATCAACAAGATCGTCAAAAATGTTGATGCCTGCTCTCAAGGAGATCCCAGTGTCCATCTCCAGTCCACATCCCTGCCCCTGGTCAGTTCCTGCACAGTTCAATGGAGTCAGCAAGCTTATGGGGTGGGGGGACAGTCACTGGATGGACATGGTGGTACCATCTGAAAGGGGCAACTTACTCTGGCTGGATCCACGACTAAGTAATTCCTGTCATCAGTCAAGAGCTTACACTGTTGCACAAAAAGAGACCATCCTATCCTGTCCACTATCCAAGCCTTTCCTAGCATATGATAATTTGTAAAATGGCTTTGCCACATAACTGATATTCTATAGCCTGCATAGTTCCTGAGTAAAACTTGTGTTTCCATCTTTTTTTTTTTTTTATCTAAGCCAGGATAACACTCCATCAGCACTTTGTCAAGTGAGTTGGCATGACAATGATAATTTTGCTTCTTTTGGCATGACAATGATAATTTTGCTTCTTAGCCTTGTTCTACTGAGGGTCCAACATCAAACTGTTGGTCATTCAAGCACCTAACTGAAAAACAGAAAGTTCACTATACACCGAATCTTGCTGGTGAGGCTGAACTTTCCGTTGTTGGTTTGTCTGTCGGGTAATGGGATGGAAACTGGGCGATTTATCACTGCATTGCTCGGGACTTGTATTCCTAAAACGCTTTGACACGTCGCAAGCAACAAGCTGCACAGCTTCCATTTACAGGCCAGTGCAAGTGTTTCTATTTCTTTCACTGCTTTCTTGCAGGGTTCGAAGCCCAAACACATTTACAGTGGAAAGATTTCTAACAAAGTTTTGGTTGAGTTTTTAGACGATGCATTTTAAAGAATTATGTGAATGAATGACCTGTGAGTTGATTTTAACGTGGTGACAGCCCTGATATGGTCCTGTGCGGTCGGCCGGGCTATAAGCAACGTTATCTTATCTTATCTAAGCCCAAACACTTTTTCTTACATGTAAATCAGATAGCGCTTTAATGACAGAGCCTCATAGGCCTATCGAGTAAAGCTGTCAGACTTCTGTATCACAGTGACAGCTGTGTTGCAAGATAAAATTATGCATGCAGCATTACAAAAAAATAAAAGTGTTTTTATGTAATGTTACATACAAACAAAATCTGCCTCTCCGCATGAATTAATCCACGATTTGTTTACAAAGCATTCTGTCGGTCCAGATTTCTGCTGCAGGATGGGCTTTTACAGTTAAGCATCAGGCTGCAATGTGTTCTTCCCACGCACAGAGGGAAACTAGTGCCCATCCACCTGCTTCCATTCACCCTCACTGCAGCCGACCACCAGTCTCTGGGCTGCCAAGCCTCAAATGCACTGAACGCAAACATTTTGACGTTTTAAGAGCAGAATTCCAAATTTAAGTGTAACTGTCATATGGGATGCAATAAGTAAGACTCAATGGTGCCGGACATGATAGTCCACACAGATGACTGAAATTTTGCCGGTTATTATGATTCTGACTTTGACCCACAAACAAAGCCCAACGACCTAAAGCATGGTCAGTCCAAAGTAGTGCAAAACCTTGCTTGTCTTCAGCGATTTATAGGCTGCTTTTTCTTCCTCTCCTTACTAAAATTGGCCATTTCTTTTTTTAATAAAATATGTCTCATCTATAAAGACCTACATTGCCTTCATTCTGTTTTAAGGAGCTGCGTAGTCACACACACACACACACACACACACACACACACACACACACACACACACACAAAACATGCATCCACACACAGATGTATACACACACACATACATATATGCATGTGCATTCACACACATACACACACAAACATGCGTATACATTTATACACACACACACACACACACACACACACACACACACACACACACACATGCAGGTGAATACGCACACATTCACACACACACATCCACACACACACAAACATGCATAGACACACACACACATGTATACACACACACATGCATGTGCATACGCACATATACACACACAAACATGCATACACACACATGCACACACACACACACATGCATGTGCATACGCACACATACACACACAAACATGCATGCGTACACACACACACACACACACAAATATATACACATAGGTTCCACCACTGAAGATAAGGTAAGGTAATGTTGCTTATAGCCCAGCCGACCGCAAAGGGCCATATCAGGGCTGTCACTGCATCAAAGTCAACTCACAAGCCATTCAGAAGAAAAAAAAACAAACAAAAAAAAACCCCTCATTCACACAACCCTTCCAGAAC
Organism: Conus betulinus; assembly: GCA_016801955.1. NCBI lineage: Eukaryota > Metazoa > Mollusca > Gastropoda > Neogastropoda > Conidae > Conus > Conus betulinus. The sequence continues at coordinate 237,986 of JADBJO010000980.1, read as the reverse complement.
TGAAGAGCAGCTAGAAAAGAAGAGTTGAGTAATCTTCACATTCAACGGTGACATTATGCAACATATGCTTCACACACACACACACACACACACACACACACACACACACACACACACACACACACAGAGGCACACACACACATGCATACACACACACACAAGCATGCATGCACACACAAACATGCATGCGCAAACACACACACGCAGAGTTCCAACTCTGAAGAGCAGCCAGAAAAGAGGAATAACCCTCACATCCAACCTTTTCAGGTACTTGGCAACAAGGTGCAAGGCATGCCTGCACCACACATCACTGATGGGTTGCCTCCCTGGAAGATGGGGCGCTGGGACGGGTTGGAGGGGCGCGGATATCGGTTGTAGTAACGGAGACAGGTAAGGGTTTCCATAGCATGGCTGAAAAATAAAGCAAAAAAAAAAAAAAAAAAAAAAAAATCATTATTATTACTATTCCTGTTAAAATTATTTTCA
>JADBJO010000980.1:210000-227500 GCA_016801955.1 Conus betulinus | reverse complement strand
TCTAAATAACGTGACACAGAGGTGAAGTAGAGGATTCAACACTTAATCTGATTCTGCCTGTTGGTATGACAAAATCTAACACCTAAACAGTGTGACACAGAGGTGAACATGCACCCAGTGATAAAACATACTAACAGTAGAGGATTCAGCACCCAGTCTGATTCAATCTGTTGGTATGACGTAATCTAATAATCTGCGGGCACACAGCACAGCTGTCGTCCAATGAAGAGAGTGCACAGCCGAGCCGTTCTGTCAGACTGCTGTGCCAAAAAGTGACACATTGCCCACTAATGTGTGGCATGCGTCCGCCCTTGTTATTAGCAATTAAAAAAGATGACGAGAGAGAGAGAGAGAGAGAGAGAGAGAGTGAGAGACAGACAGACAGAGAGAGAGACAGACAGACAGATGGACAGAGAGAGAGACAGACAGGCAGACAGATAGACAGACAGACAGACAGAGAGCAAGAGAGAGAAAGACAGACTCAAAAGTGGTCAATCTGTACCGTTTTCCTGTACTGCTGTACGGGAAACCTATGATTTCAGGTCTGTACGACCGCATACAAGTTTCAATATGGGCAAAACTGATTTATACTGGCAACTCTTAAATCACTGAGGCAAACTGCGAGGTGAACAAATTTCATAGCAGACGACATGGACTCACAGCACTGAAATGGGAACGAACCATGTGATGATTGGTCATGCGCAGAAAACAATTTTTTCTACTGTTCCGGTAATCTGCGCATGCACGGCTCTTTCATCAACTTCCATGTGTGCAATGTTCGAATCGAGAATGGCCATGAACCCCCCTCTGTGTGTGTGTGTGTGTGTGTGTGTGTGTCTGTGTGTGTGTGTGTGTGCATGAGTTTTAAGAAGTTCTGCCTGTTACTCAGCATTACATTGTGTTCACAGCAATTTTTGTTGTTTTTTGTGTTTTCCGTAATGTATAAGGTTTCTGGGCTCAGAATAAGGGAAAAAGTACTTTTCAATACGGGAAGTTGTAAAATGAGGAAACTAGGGTTGACACCTATGCAGTCTGCCAGAGAGAGAAACGGACACTTAGACACAGAGAGAAGAAGAGAATGAGAGAGAGGGGAGGGAGGGAGGGAGGGAGGTAGCAAGTGAGAGATAGAGAGAGAGAGACAATTTGACAGTTTTGTTAACAATAACCTAACTGGCTTCATGCCAAGGGGGGCAATTACCATTGTTCTTTCAAACAGCACACAAAAGCACAACACATACATACACATGTACAAAAGAAAGAAACGTATCGAAAAGGAAACTGCTCCACACAGAATTCTTTCTGCAGTCGAAATAACCTAGATTAATGCATTACAGACAAAACATAGGTCAATACTAAATCAAAATAAAAGATAATCAAGGACCATCCGATGGTAATCGCAAGATCGTCAGATGTGTTGATATGACAATTTGTAACACTTAATGTTATATGTTTAGAATCGTCTGCTTCACGAGGAAAGGATTTTGTTCCTTCGAGTATATGCTTTGGCGATAAACTTCGCAAGTGATGTGATAGTATCTCCATCTGCTGATGAAATTATTCCAGGAAACTCATGTCTTTTCACATTATATTGCTGCAAAACGATTGATGTCAAACATAAAGCTTCATATTCCCTACAGTCAAAAAGAAGTGGCCGTCGTCTTCTACACTGTTTGAACATAAAGAACTCAGAGAGAGAGAGAGAGAGAGAGAGGGGGGGGGGGGGTGGGGGGGGGGGGGGGGGGGGGGGGGGGGGGGGGGGGGGGAGAGAGAGAGAGAGAGAGAGACAGACAGACAGACAGACAGGAGACAGACAGACAGAGAAGCAGAAAGACAGAACAGGCCGACCAGCAGAAGGTGAGAAAATTCACAGGCAATGACAGCAATCATTGTTGACGCACTGTCCAGTGAGCTCCCATTCCTCCATAAATTCTTAATGATCCATCAAATGACTTGTTCAGCCAACCTGTTGCCTCTCGGCCTGAGCAACGGGTCACACAGGCACGTGCTGTGTGCATGCAAGTCAAAATCTATAACACCATCAATGAACAGTTTTAAATAACAATGACGCAAAACAACATGGGTTATGACAATATGAAGTAGAAGGCATCTAGGAGAGCACAAATATACATCACCATTGATAAATGTTTTGAAATAATGACAATATAAAACAACATGGGTTATGATGATATGAAGTAGAAGGCGTCTGAGAGAGCACAAATACATATCACCATTGATAAAATGTTTGAAATGACAACAACATAAAACGACATGGGTTATGATAATAGGAAGTGGGAGGCATCTGGGAGAGCACAAATACATATCACCATTGATAAAATGTTTGAAATAACAACAATATAAACGATATGGGTTATGATAATATGAAGTAGGAGGTGTCTGGTATGGTAGGGCATACACCTCTACTACTGTCCCGACAGATCCCGGATCCCGCTCTCTGATCCAAATCCGCATCAGGGATCCCCACTGACATTTCAGCGCCTCATGCTTGGTCCACGTTTTAACTTTCTACTACTACGCTGTGTCAAACATCATTCTGTTGATAACAGTCAAGGACGCAGCTGACAGGCTTTTTGATCGCAACTGTATAGTTTGTCTGCACCAGATTAGCTTTGGGGATCATATAGAACTGGTTTTGATGAAAATGTTATGGTGGAGAAAAGGTTGAAGTAGAACAATTTCTTTTCCTTTTGTTTGTTGTGATTGATGAATATGTTACGGTGGAGAAAAGAGTGATGAAGTAGAAGGATTTCTTTTTATTTTGTTCCTTTGTTCTGTTCTGTTCATTTGCTTTGTTCTGTTTGTTTAAAGGATTTCTTTTTATTTTGTTCCTTTGTTCTGTTCTGTTCATTTGCTTTGTTCTGTTTGTTTCTTTGTCATATTCTTTTCCCCAAAGATGTCAAGTTGGATTTTTTTTAATCCATTGTTCATGTTTGTTATGCTTGCTGACTTCGGATCTGAGGTTTTACAGTGGAAAGATTTTTAACAAGGTTTCGGATGGGTTTTTTAGAAGATGTGTTTTATAGAGCTGTGTGAATGAATGACTTATGAGTTGATTTTAATGTGGTGACAGCCCTGATATGGCCCTTTGCAGTTGAGCCAGCTGGGCTATAAGCAACATTACCTTACCTTTATCCTTACCCTCCCTTCCCAAATGTGCCGTGGTGCACACCATGAACTGACAGAGGCCAGAGAGAAAAGACAGGGGAGGAGAGGGAATTCCTCCTCCCCCATTCACATCACCACCTCATTTCCCCCCCATCCCCTTCCTCCCTCCACTACAGGGACGGCTCACCCACCCTGGTTTCCTCAGCATGAATGTAAGAGAGGAGAGAGAGAGAGAGAGAGAGAGAGAGAGAGAGAAGAGAGAGAGAGAGAGAGAGAGGGAGAGAGAGAGTAAGATAAGATAAGATAATGTTGATTATAGCCCAGCCGACTGCAAAGGGCTACATCAGGGCTGTCACCACGTTAAAATCAACTCACAAGTCAGTCATTCACACAATTCTTTAAAATACATTACAAAAACCCATCCAAAAGTTCGTTAAAAATCTTTCCGCTGTAAAACCTCAGATCCGATGAAAAATGTTAATCTCTTTCAAGAACTCAAGGATCACGTCAGGCGGAACGTCTCTGCACAAGGTTTTCATGGAATCTGCTGCTGTAAAATGTTTGTCTCACATCCTGCCAGAGAGAGAGAGAGAGAGAGAGAGAGAGAGAGAGAGAGAGAGAGAGAGAGAGAGAGAGAGAGAGAGAGAGAGAGAGAGAGAGAGAGAGAGAGAGAGAGAGAGAGAGAGAGAGAGAGAGATGATGATGATGATGATGATGATGATGAGAGAGAGAGAGAGAGAGAGAGAGAGAGAGAGAGAGAGAGAGAGAGGAGATGATGATGATGATGATGATGATGATGGTGGTAATCTTTATTTCCAGGGTAACAGATAAGCCAACACATGCTTTTTTTCATCTGGCCCTTGCCCCCATTAAGAGAGAGAGAGAGAGAGAGAGAGAGAGAGAGAGAGAGAGAGAGAGAGAGAGAGAAAGAGAGAGGCAGAGAGAGAGAGACAGAATATGCATATGCACACTCTCTCTCTCATACACTATACAGGCACATGCACTTTCTCACTCTCTCTCATACACATAGAAATGCACACACACACACACACACACACACAAAACCATCCCCTCACTGAACCCTCACCCCTCATTTCTCTGCCCCTTCCTCTGTGACTGAGCCCCGGAACATCCTATTCCCACCCAAATTATCTTATTTGCACACATACACACACACACACAACACAACACAACTTAGACACGCACATACACACACACAACACACACACACACACAGCACACACACAACACAACAACAACACAACACACACACACACACACACACCACCACATAACCCAACCCAACACACACGCACGCACACACACACATATGACACAACACAACACAGATGCACACAGATGCACACACACATGCATGCACATGCACACACGCACACACACACACACACATCACAACACACACGCACAGACACAGACACACACACGCATGCATGCACAACAAAAGAATCAGGGCTCCAGAATCCATGGTGGTTTTGGGGGGGGGGGGGGGGGGGGGGGGATGTAAACTATCAACTATATCTTTACAAAGAGTGTAATATTTTCATAGCAAACAAATGTTCGCACGTGCAGGTGCGACTTGTATACCCTGTCATACACTATTGACATGCTCTTGCATACTATGCTGTGAGCAGGTCAAGGAGCTGTACTTACATGCATGCCATTCACAGACAGCATAGACTGTGTCGGTGAATGTGAGCGTGGTCCTTAACCCTTTCAGGCCTGACACAGCAACCGGCTGTGTAACCCTTAACCCTTTCAGGCCTGACACAGCAACCGGCTGTTTAACCCTTAACCCTTTCACGCCCGACGCAACAATCGGCTGTGTAACTCCTCCCAGCCTGCCACACTCTGGCTGTTTTGTTGGAAGATGCGCGCGCTGCTTATTCAAACTGTCATATCACTGCACTGGCACATCAAAAGGGCACGCATGTAAAGGGACATGTCTTTTTCAATGTTTCAACTTTCAGCATATTAAAAATTTTCCAGTGACACATGTATGGTTCTTTGACAGATGAGCGAAGCGATATGTCTTTTTCAAGGTTTAAACTTTCAGCATATTTGGCTTATCCAGTGACACATGGTTCTTTGACAGACTGGTGAAGGGATATATCTTTTTTCAATGTTAAACCTTCAGTGTATTTGAATTACCAAGTGACATACATTTCTCTGATGGTTAAAAACGATTCTTTATCACTTCGTCATCACCGCTTCTTACTCTAACACACTGTATCATCCCATTGTGATCAAATGCAAGTAAGATTTGACAAGGAAATACACCTTCTGCATCTTCATGAATCTATATGGCTTTTACATGGAAAAAATGTAGAGTTATTCGAAATAAATATCCACAAAGATTTCAGTTTCATTATAGACCTGCTTCACTGCACCATTACTTCACCGACATGGTATCAGGGGATAAAATAAAGACAGAAAAAAAATCCCTCAAAATCATTCAAATTTCAAAAATGACTCAAGAAATCATTCAGATTTCCCTAACACAAAGCAGCAAGACACAATACGGCAACTGCTTCACAATCCTCTTCTTAGGTCATCATTTATCCATAGAATAAAGTGTGAGCATTCTTGGTCTGAGCCCAAACTGATGGCTGAACAGAAGTCTGGAGCAGGCAGACACAGGGATCCCTAAGTTGACTGGAAAGAGTTAAATGTTTCCAAACAAAATGTGTTATGATGCCGGGGGAATCTGAATAGTCTAATACTTTGTTTACAACTACATTCACATTTTGGACAAGTTCTGAATAGTCTGATGCATTAAATACAATTATATTCACACTTTGAACAAGTTCTGAATAGTCTAAATATATTGAATACAATTATATTCACAACTTTGAACAAGTTCTGAATAGTCTACTATACTGGAGACAATTATTCACACTTTGTATCAGTTCTACCTGTCATCAGACGGCTCAATCCTCACGTTGTCGTACACCTTGTATGGAATGCCAGTCTCCTCCAAGGACTCCAAGGTGACCTTCACAGGGGTCATTGCCGCCAGGTTTTTGTCCGTCATTACGCAGATGTGCTTTGCATTCACGTTTTTACAATCCTAGGATTGTAAACAGAAATATTCATTGCATGGAAATGAAAACATCAACAACATAACTTTGATCAAAAGAGAGATAACCACTTGCACACACATACTGTGTCTGGCGTGGTTCTTGGTCATTTCCAATGAAATGCAGACACTTGCACACACAGTTAATAGATTTGGTTGCGTTAATGTTCACTTATGTACATGAAGTCCCTAACTTGCATGCATATGCAGGAAACCTGTTAGTCTATCATGCATTGCACTGTGTGCACACACAAAACGAGATTTGATTTATCTGTTTGCTACTTTCTGTTAACTGTACTTAGAAACTATGGACACAATACCACATGCACAACGATCGGACGAGAAAAAACTGAAGCACGACACATCCTACAAAATATAGGTTATGTCCATATTCACCCTTGAAGAGAAGATACTCTAATCATAGTAATAATGAAACTTTGTCTGCACATACACCCAGAACTCTACTCACAGAGTTTGCAATAGCAGGGAAAATATATGAATAACCAAAACAAGTGACCTATCTAAAAAAAACTAAATGACAAAGTAGTGCTGAGATAATAATTCCACTACATAGTAAACATATACAAACAAACGATAACATAACTAAACCAGAAGCACAAATGAACCAAGAAATATTCCAACATCATCATTCTCTCTACTCTTCATGCACACACACACACACACACAAAAAACACAAACATGCATGCACATGCACACACACACATGCACATGCACACACACACACACACAAACATATCATTGTGTACACACACCTAACAACTCTAGCATACATAATTCTGGGAGCAACAACAGAAAGAACACTGGAAGAAATGAAGTCAAATTTTGTTACACAATAGCAAGCTTTTAACTTGAGACTTGAAGGACAAAAAAAAGACTCATGCATGAGAAAGAAAAGCAGATTGTTAAAAACAAATGCTGGAACTTGGTTAAAAGAAAAGATCTTCACCGTAGGTCTTTAAGTTCTGTTAGGGAATTTTCCAACAGTCTTGTGTCTGAGGAACGGCAAAGTTGGTGAGAAGGGGCACAGATATGTAAAAAATCAAAAACAGGTAGTCTGGTGCTGTTTCAGACACAATGAAAAAAAAAAAGCTTTGGAGAGTGCATAATCTATGCTGTCAGAGACAGCAAGCCTCTGAAGAAGGTGAAGGAACTGAGATATACATTTGATTTTGAGCATCACAAAAATGACACCAGTATCACTGCTTTGGATTTGCCCATCAAGAAAATACTGGGATTTGCCCATCAAGAAAATACTGGGATTTGCCCATCAAGAAAATACTGGGATTTGCTCATCAAGACAATACTGGGATTTGCCCATCAAGAAAATACTGGGACTTGCTCATCAAGAAAATACTGGGATTTGCCCATCAAGAAAATACTGGGATCTGCCCATCAAGAAAATACTGGGATTTGTTCATCAAGAAAATACTGGGATTCGCCCATCAAGAAAATACTGGGATTCGCTCATCAAGAAAATACTGGGATTCACTCATCAAGAAAATACTGGGATTCACCCATCAAGAAAATACTGGGATTCGCTCATCAAAAAAATACTGGGATTCACCCACCAAGAAGATACTGGTATTCGCCCATCAAGAAGATACTGGGATTTGCCCATCAAAAAAATACTGGGATTCACCCACAAGAAGATACTGGTATTCGCCCATCAAGAAGATACTGGGATTTGCCCATCAAGAAGATACTGGGATTTGCCCATCAAGAAGAAGATACTGGGATTTGCCAATCAAGAAAATACTGGGATTTGCCCATCAAGAAGAAAATACTGGGATTTGCCAATCAAGAAAATACTGGGATTGCCCATCAAGAAGTTACTCGGATCTGCCCATCAAGAAGATACTGGGATTTGCCCAACAAGAAGATACTGGGATTTACCCATCAAGAAATACTGGGATTTGCCCATCAAGAAAATACTGGGATTCGCCCATCAAGAAAATACTGGATTTGCCCATCAAGAAAATACTGGGATTTGCCCAGCAAGAAGAATCTTTGGGATACCCGCCAGAGGGGGATTGCAATAATCTATTGTGGAAATGAGGAAGGCACATATCTGAGTCTCTTAACAGAAAACTTTCCAAATAATTGGTTCAACTCCTTTGTGTCCACAGATCATCTTCTCCTATGAGGGTATTCAAACTTGCGGAAACATATTCAACATTACTCGGCAGAACTAATCACATACAACAATGGCAGCATTCCAGAAGTCACTTTTATCCTGTCCTACATAGTCATCATCATCATCAGCAGCAGCAGCAGCAGCAGCTGATGATGACTTTAAACCACAACCCAATAATTTTTCACTCTTACCAGTCCCACTTCTCTGGTGGCTCCCAAACCAAAACGCACGTTGGAGCAGAATATCTGAAACAAATCAGGGATGCTTTGTGGGTCAGTGGTTCATCTTGACATGAAAAACAAGCCTTTTTTTTCTGATGACTTTTAGACATAGTTTTTATACACCTGCTAGCATTACTTGTTTGTTAATTTGTAACAGCAAAGACACCTTGTTTGTCTCAATTTAACTGTTACATTATTCATAAAACAGAGGAGGTAGGTGCACCATCTTGTTCAATGAGTTATGTGGCCTAAAGATCAGGGACTCGAAATACCCACCTGTCACGTTGTCCAGGACAAATCTCAAAAACATTTTTTTTTAAGGCACTGTATCCGCCAAATGTGAACAAACAAATCGCAAGACAAAACACACGACACGTTTCAACCTCTTACGTCTTCTCCAGGCAAGCTAGACAATACTCGGGACAGCGAAAATGAAGAACAAGCAATCATTTATCTTATCCAATTCGGTGCAAGATGGTGGGGTTGAATCAAGTCAACTTTCTGGGGGACAGGTGAAAACACTCTGCTCCCTTGAGTTGTTGGTGAAAAGAGCAGTCAGCTTAGGCGCAGACCAATCACACTTTACTCCTCGGCCTCACACTTTAGCCCCCCCCCCCCCACACACACACACCTGCCCCCCCCCCCTCCCCTGTTTTTCTCAGAATAGAGAACACCTCTCTCTCTCTCTCTCTCTCTCTCTCTCTCTCTCTCTCTCTCTCTCTCTCACTGAAGCATGGTGTGTTCTGTAGAGGAACCATGTCAAAAACATGTAAACTCTGTGTTTGATGAGTGCAGAAACAACAGATCCACTCTGTCACCGTCTGTGGAACCTGTAGAACTGTTTCATTCTCCTTACTCTGATCATGAAACAATTACATCCGCTTTCAATACAACACCAACTACCTATATAATGAATTACGTCGCCTGACTTACTGCGCTACTACTACATTCCTTAGTTATCACCTACAATACATTGGGGGGGGGGGGTTACAAATCTGTGAACAAGTTGATTTTTTTTCTATATCTACCGGGTCCCTAGGACAACTAAAAACAGTCTGGATATAGACTTGTTCAGAGAAAAAAAAAAAAAAAAAATCAGGGAAAGAGAATGCCTGTCTATCAACTGCAAACGCAGTTACCTTTTCTCAGTTGAGGGGTCAAGACTGTTATCAAATTTGTGCAGGTATCTGGTAAACAAGCGTCACATCAAGCCCAAGACATGTGATGTACATCTGAACTGATCAACGACGATCACTGAAGTCGAACTGTTTTTAACACAATGCGTCTGCATTACTGATGCGCCATTTCACACCACACCTCTACCCATGTCATGGCATTGGCCCTCTCTAATTGAACTGTTCAGCTGACTGATGCGGTGAAATAGACCTGTTCCCGAAAGAAAAAAAAATCTGGAGAAGATACTGCATGTTTTTTCCACTGCAAATAGAGTTACTTGTCCTTAGTTTATGGATCAAACAAACAGATCTACAGGGTCAAATATCTGATTTGAAGCACATACCAGACGAACAATCGGGATATTGACGCATTGCACATGCGCAGTTTCACACCCATGTTTTGACATTTTCTCCCTCTAATTGAACTGTTAAGCTAACTGGTGGGGCTAAATTGATTTGGGTGTGCCCACCTGTGCCATTTTTTCCCTATAAAAATAGCATGGTCATGTTTTGTTGAATGCAACCTTTAACACAGATTGCTTACCTGCCTTGTTTATTTACGAACATCATCTGTTTTGAGCTCTGAAGATCACACTATCCCCCTCCCCCCCCACTATCCCCCCACCCCCCCCCCCCCCCCCCCCCCCCCCCCACCCCCAAAGCAAGACATACAATTTTGAATTGAATTTGTCTGTGGTCCTAATCACCACGTCTCAAAAACAACAACAAATTGTCAGAATGCAAGGGGGTCCATACCTTAACATCTCTGTCCCTCAGCCTCCCCTCTTTCTCCAGATCAAAAGACAGCAAAAGTAAACATGTAAACATGTATAAAACAAATAAACTTAGGACTTCAGCTTAAAAAAAAAAAAAAATTTCTCTGATATCAGAGTTGTCCCCTGGGAAAGATGCGAATATAAACTATCACCTGTACACATACCTGAAATCCTATTCCCCTCCCCCCTACCTTGCCCCCCCCCCCCATCTCCATACCCCTTGATGATTTGTTCAACCTACTATAAACTGAAGGAATATATATGAATTTGCACCCCCCACCCCCCCCCCCACTCCTCAACTTAAAATCAAACAAATAAGATACTAGGATTGCAGGCCGTTGCTAAGATGATGGCTTTCAAAAAACAAAAGATTCTCTCCTGTCTTCATTTCTTTCTGGTTCCTGGTCCAGAACTTTAAGATTTAACATTGGTGACAGTTTTTTCAATGCGACCCATGTTAACTCCCATCTTAAAAGCAGCCATGTTCCGTTTTCTGTGATAATACTGAAACACTGTCACATGCTAATGTACTCTCAGACCAGAACAGAACTCCATAACATCATCTTCAGAATCCTCATCATTAACTTTAAAAGAAAAACTTTTTAAAAAAATAAATAAAAAAAGGTATCTGAATCTGCTACCCCTCATGCACTGTGTTTTTGTGGCGACTTCATTTTCAATTAGTTAGTTATAAAACGAGGCGACTGCTGGTGGAAATCTGTAAACAAATTTTTAAAAGGTATGTGGCGACTTCATTCTTGATTAGTCAGTTGCTAAGTAAGGCAAATGCAGGAGGAAATCTAAACAAATTTTAAAAGGTATTCAGAACCATTCCACTGAACAACAAACCAATCACAAGACAAAACATGATGCGTTTCAACCTCTTAGGTCTTCTTCCAGCAAGAAAAACAAGACTCAGGCTAACAAAAACAAAGAACGAGCCAAAAGCAGCGTACTGTGATTACAAGTGCACACCTAAAATCGATGACGTAATGCGAAATACAAAACAACGAAGGGTCGCAGTCATTTTCCACACCCACGCCCATGGTGAATGCAGCGGTTCCTCCACTAGGTTGCCTCATGGTGAACCAATACTGACTGCTCCCTGTGGACTGTGGCTCTAGGGCTTTGGCAGGATTGAACTCCAGATGCATCTGCGTGTAGGGGAGGGGGGGGGGGGGGGGGAGGGATTGGGTGGAATGGGAAGAAAGTTTAGATATGACAAAAGTGTGCACATTTTTTTCTTCTTTTTTTTTTTTTTGTTTTTTGTTCTTTTGTTGTTGTTGTTGTTGTTGTGTTTTTTGTTTTCTATCATCAGCAATTGATGGATTAGCCATCTACGACGGATAGCACGGGATTTACAGTGCATGCAGGATTTTTTTTTTTTTTTTTTCATAATCTTGTTAAAGCACGTGTTCGTACACTGAGATGTTGGTTGAAGATCTCACTCAACTCAGGGACTTTGTGGGGAGTCTGCAGAGATAATGAATCCAGAGAGAACAACAAAATAAATCAATCATAAAGTCAGATTTTTCTTGCCTGGCCATTGTAACAGGGTACTGAATCCAAGAACACTGGAGCAAAAGGTTAGTGTTTTATCCACTCGCCCAATTACTGACCATGCCTAGCTAACCAGAAAAGTGGTGTCAACACACAGTCTAACCCTTACCTCATACGCATACTCCATGAGCTTCATGGCATCCCGCGGAGCAGACGTTGAGAACTGACCTGAATAAATGAATGGAAAATATAAAGATCAAGAGTACTGACAAGCAACCAGGTGGGGGCCAGGTAGCAATCATGACTTGTTACATTTGTAATATTTTCATATGAAAAACAAACAAACAAACAAATGCTTGTGAAAACAAAAACCGTTAAATGAACACTTATATTACGAGTGCCAATAATCCCATCAAACAAAAGCAATATCACCCAAACATGCGTGACATGATCGATCATAAATGAAATACACTCTCACTCACATATTGTCAGTGTCATATATCTTCACACACACATGCGCACGCCCACACGTACACGCATGCACACACACACACACACAAACACATTCATGCACACACACACACACACACACACACACACACACACACACACACACACATGCACATACACAGAGGGCATAGCAGAGGGTTGAAAAAGAGAGAGAGAGAGAGAGAGAGAGCGAGAGAGAGATAGAGAGACTGAGAGACAGACACACAGAACGAGGTAGAGAATTTTGTTCAATTTAAACAAGCAGATTACAAGAACAGGCACTGAAGTCTCCAAAGCTTTGGATGTAAAGAAAGCTTTCACAGACCGTTCTGTACATGTAACAGGAGTTGCGCCCTGACTGGTCATAATGAGGTATTTTTCCTCAGCGACAAACTTCAGAGAGTTTTCCTAAAAAAAAATTTAAAAAAAACAAAAAACATGTATCTGACAGTCTGTTCCCTTGGCTGTTTCTTTAGTGGAAGCATCAACAGTCGATCGGCAGTTCAGCATGAGAAGAATTTACTGCTAGCATGTGGCAATTTCAGAATGTTGAAATTCCATTCTTGTTGCTCTTGGTGCTTTCAGTTATACCAGTCAAATTAAAAAAAAAAAAAAGTTTGTCTTTCATACTCAAACTGAAACAAGCCTGGACACACACTGGTTGGCATGGTAATGATAATGGTGATGTTGCTTATGGCCCAGCGGACTGCAAAGGGCCATATCAGGCCTGTCACCGCGTTGAAGTCAACTCACCAGTCATTCATTCACACAACTCTTTTTAAAATACATCTTCTAAGAACACACCCGAATTTTGTTAAAAATCTTTCCATTATAAAATCTCAAAGCCCATGAAAAATGTTGATCTCTTTCAAGAATTCAAAGATCGCACCAGGTGGAACATCTCTGAACAAGGTTTTCATGGAATCTGCTGTAAAATGTTTGTGTCTCACATCATGCAAGTCCTACACTCTAAAAGAATATGTTTCATTGTGAGTGGTGCATGACATGGAATGCACCACGGAGCTTCTTCACTCTTTAAAAGGTATGAATGAGTAAAATAGGTCTATCAATGGCTGGTGTGCAGCTGGCATACAACTGTTTCTTCTTTTCGATGACCTGAGGTGGATGAGAGGAACTCTTTTAGGCTGGATGGCACATGTATACCTATGTACATACAGGTACACACACACACAAGCAGTATTAAGGAAGGAAAGGTCCACTCAGAAAGTGAGAACACAGCAGCGTTTGCAAACAAGCGCCCACGCCGGGCCTATCCCATCAAATTAACCAAAATTATCCAACGTCAAACAACGGATCGTTTGAGCCTATGAATAGAAATCTGGTTTGTTTTCAAGTAAACCAAGGTCATGTTGATCATTTTCAACTGCTGCATTTTAAACCGCTTGTTTCCATACCCTTCAAGGTCTCAGAAACATGAGAAATTAGTTTTTACATGAACTGTAGAATACATTATACACCACTTTCATCCGTGTGTTGTCTATTTTTTTTTTTCTTCAGAGGGAGGTTTTAAAGAGTATTTTGTGAGAGAACAGCCACAATCTTTGCTTCCCTGGAGTGTTACATGGGTACCAAGAGCGCTGAATATCTGAGGTGAACCGTATGCTAAAGATGGTGAGTTTCATGACAAAATTGACAGGCCAGACATCTTTTACATACTTTAACTTTAAAACGTTGAAACTGATATGGCACAGCAGACAACATCGCTGTCGTAAGTACTTCAGAAAATGAAACATTTAAAAAGTGACATGGTTGAAAGTATTTAAAACAAACAAACAAGCAACACACACACTCACTTCATTTCTTTCCTTTTTTTTTTTTTTTTTTTTTTTTTCTTTTCTGAGAAAGTTTAGACTTTTAGTGGTTACTAAAGAGCAAAGCAAGCTGTTTGAAATACCTGATCTCATTGGACAAAGTGTTTGATGATATTAAAACTGTGCTATGATGAAGACATTTCTGAATGTGATGGTTCCTCCATGTAAACATTAACAAATATACATTTTATATATATATATATATATATATATATATATATATATATATATATATATATATATATATATATATATGTCACATTACTCCAAAATGAAGAACCACAGAGAACACATCCTAATAGCTTTTCATTCCACAAATAAATGTCAGATTTTCATGGCTTTCAGCAGTCAAAACAACTTGACGACAGCTTATTGCACAAATTACTGACGTACTTCACTTTGTGTCTGTGCTCTAAAAAAAAACGGCATACAAACATCAAACGTGTGTGGAAGCACTGTGTACTGGAATGTTGTATTCATGTGTTACAGCTCACACATGCTTATTAAAAGATTTTTTTTTTTTTTTTTCAAAAACTATACTGCTTTTAGTTGCAAAGTGAGACGACTGCAGGCGGAAATCTAAACAAATCTGAAATAAACTCAACGCCTTCTTCCTTGCGCTGAACTCTGAAGCGATCAAAGCTAAGTGAATTTTCGTTGTTCTATTCGTTTGTGTCTTCCCTGAAGAAGACCTAAGAGGTCGAAACGCGTTGTGTTTTGTCTTGTGACTTGTTTTGTCCACGTTTTCTCTGGGCGCTTCGCTAACATTTATTTACACTGCTTTTGTCGGACACACCTGTTGCCGAGACCCTATAATCAAACACTACAGGCGGAGTGTTTTTTGCAATCAATACTTCCTCTCACACTTTTCAATAATGCAGGTATGCCCATGTCGCCTGTAGACACAAAGACACTCAAACACACAAACGTGTTCTTGAAAACTGGAGAACACGCCCGGAATCTGATGAAGCATCAGAGTTTTCCCTTTTACACATGCCAAATTCACCATGGTACAAAATCTTATAATGAAATGTATTTTACGTATATGCAGGTCCATGTACGTGTGTATACATATGGATGCCTAGGCGTTAAAATGTATGTGTATTTGAATGTAGGAAGAATATATAGCTACACGATTATAATAGCAAAAAAAAAAAAAAAAAAAAAAACTGTATGGAGTTCTACATATTCATGTACGTGTGTATACATATGGATGCCTAGGCGTTAAAATGTATGTGTATTTGAATGTAGGAAGAATATATAGCTACACGATTATAAAGCAAAAAAAAAAAAAAAAAAAAAAAAAAAAAAAAAAAAAGTCAACAAAATATAAACATCGCCCCCCCCCCCCCCCCCCCCCCCCCCATCTCCTCTTCTACCCCTCCATCACTTCCGCATTAAAAAAAAAAAAAAAAAAAAAAAAAAAGTTGATTATAGATAGTGACCAATTGGACTGTTCTCTAGACTTACAAAAAAGTCATAAGTCAAAGCTGGTGAATCGAATATACTGAGCGGGTTATTCTGCAATAAAACTGGAATGAATATCTTCAAGCTTTGACATGAAAGAATGTGATTAGGAGATATTTTGCATCCACAAATGCAAACTATATTTTTGACATATTTTGTTTTGAAAGCATCAAGTTTCCATCTATACATTAGGAAAAGTAATTTTTTAGTCGTTATAAAGTTATCTTTTATATTTTGAATATTAAAATGGTCTTGGTCGTTTTGATGTTTCACTTCATTTTGGAAACATTCCAAATGTGCGACGACCTTAGTAGCCCATAATGCTCGTGCGGAAAGAGGAAAATGAAGGTATTCAGACTGAGAACCACACTTAGCACCATGTTTAGCTGCCCTGTCTACCTTTTCGTTATAGTATAGAGAACAGTGAGATGGTATCCAACAAAACGTTCTGGGTACCCCTTACAATTAGCATGTGTATTAAGCAACTAATTTCCATAATCATTTCTGGCCGGTGTGTGCAGTTGTAAGGCTTGTAATGCCTGCAAAACGGATTTAGAATCTACACAAAAAAGAATCTGAAATATAGTTTGAGGGAAGTTGATCAAATAATTTAAGGCCATAAGTATTGCTGTTAGTTCTGCTGTAAATATGGACTTGTGTAATCCAATATAGAACGATTTCTCAATTTTCAAATCAGGGATTAAAAAGGCACACCCAGTTTTAC
Organism: Conus betulinus; assembly: GCA_016801955.1. NCBI lineage: Eukaryota > Metazoa > Mollusca > Gastropoda > Neogastropoda > Conidae > Conus > Conus betulinus. The sequence continues at coordinate 210,941 of JADBJO010000980.1, read as the reverse complement.
TGCTTATACAAGAACCGTCTGTGTATACCTTTAAATGACTCGCGTAGTTCTCTTCAATATGGCATTTAGTATAACTGCTAGCATATTTATGTTTTTTTCTTCTTTCTTTATATCTGTGGTCAAGGTCAAAAATAAGCTTTCTGAAGTTCCCATGTTGGTATTGGGAAAAAGGATGGTCTGACAGATACTGAGTCTTTATCTGTAGAAAAATGCCAGAGTCGGTTATAGTTTTGCTTGTGAATGTTGCTAGTGTAACTTGAGAGGATATTGATTTAGCTCTTTTAGGAAAGTCAATATCTGACCTAACCTTTATGTCAGAGTTGATGTATGTTTTGATAGCTAGCTATTTTTAATTACATATTTACAACACGCTAATCCTCTATACTCTTCTAATGGAAGCATTTGAGTCTCAAAATATGTTCGTGATGATGATGCATGAGTTGGTAGACCTGCTACTTTTAATGCCTTACATTCAATGCTTTGAAGCTTTTTTAAATAAATACTTTGGAGCGCTGAAAAAAAACTTCTTGTGCATATGTTAACTTTGATCGCATTAAAGATTTACACAGTGTTACTAATGTAGATGGGTTTTGTCCCCATTTTTGATTAGAGACTATTTTTTATTAAATTTAACGTTTTCCTTGCTTTAGTTAGTAAATTATCAATGTGTGTGTATGTTCCATGTTAACTTTGAAGTAAAAAGAACTCCCAAAAAATTTACCTGTGTTACATATTTAATAGTTGTATTTCCCAAAGTAAAGTCGGGCATTCTATCTGGATTTAAGCCATTGTTAAAGAGAATGATGTTTGTTTTTTTCATAAGATAGACTTAGCCCATTTAGTTTCATATATTCACCCATCTTGTCAAGCTCGCGTTGATAAATCTTTTTTATATAATTTATACTACGCTGGGGGTTTTTTCTTTTTCAGAGTTACTTCCA
>JADBJO010000980.1:195000-202500 GCA_016801955.1 Conus betulinus | reverse complement strand
TGGTAAGTGCAAGCTGTCTTGGGGCTTGCAAGCTTTTTAGCACTCAGTTCACACACAGACACAACCACTGCTGTCTTTTGTAGGGTCCACGTAGCACCAGATGTAGATTTAAGCTTGGGACTGTCGTCTTAGCAGGAATGCACAAGTTTGTCACAAACCAATGTCAATGTTGGAAAACAGGAAGGCACAAGTTTGTCACAAACCAATGTCAATCTTGGCAAACTGGGAGAGAGAGAGAGAGAGAGAGAGAGAGAGAGAGAGAGAGAGAGAGAGAGAGAGAGAGAGAGCAAAACGAACGAATGAACGAACGAACGAACAAGTTGTTGTTTAATGTGGAAAAAAAATAAGCACAAGTCAGTAACTTTTTTTCATCCAGCTCTCAAACAATAAATACATGAAAGAAATCATTGCATAGAACTGCGTATAAACTCATAAACAACAATGAATACATAGCAATTTAGAATAACAGAATGTACAATATAACTTGAGGAAGAGAGTGTGGGAGAGAGGAAGGGACAGACAGCGACACACAAAGAGAGATGTGGTGGGGACATGGGGACACAGAATAAAGAGATGGAGTATCTGACACAAGGAGAGAGAGAAGAAGAAGAAGAAGAAGAAGAGGAGGAGGAGGAGGAGGAGGAGGAGGAGGAGGAGAGCATATAAAAAAATTGCCACATCAAAAATGACAAACTACAATGAAAGAAGAGTCATAAAAAAAATCATGTCATGTAATAAAGAAAAAAGAGCTGAAAGACACCAGACTTGCCAAGCTCAGCAGCAAACAAAAATTCCATACACATCACACACACCCCCCCTCCCCTCCCACTTCAAGAATGACAAGAGAAGGAAGGAGATCAACATAGGATGACAAAATGAGAGAGAGACACACAAAGAGAGAGAGAGAGAGAGAGAGAGAGAGAGAGAGAGAGAGAGAGCGGGAGACAGAGACAGCTAGACAGACACAGAGAGAGAGAGAGAGCAATCACAGTTGTACAACCGAAGTGGATAGCACATATTTTCAAACATTTGGTTGTGAAGACTAGTCACACGGCAGTGCGCATGAGAACCATTTGAAACAATCAGTCTTCGTACATCAAATGAGGCAGATAAGAAGCATGAAGAGAGAGAGAGAGAGAGAGAGAGAGAGAGAGAGAGAGAGAGAGAGAGAGAATGAGAAAAGAGAGAGAGAGAGCGAGAGAGAGACATACCAAAATTTGCCACATCACAAATGACAAAAAGACAATGAAAGAAGGGTAGTATTAAAATCAAGTCATGCAATAAAGAAGAATGAGCTGAAAACACCAGAAATTCCCATCGCAGCAAAACAACCCCCCCCCCCCCCCCCCCCCCCTCTCCCCAAACATCAAAACAACAAGAGAAAAGAAGAGGGAGATCAACATGTGATAACAAACCAACTCATGGAATTTTGTTTTTCTAGTTCAGTTAATAATAACGAGTGATACCTTTCTTTGAACATGTTGAGACCGATATTAATGTAGATTCTTATTAATAATGGTAGTCCACAAACAACTCCCTGAGGTGATCAGACTAAAAAATGATCAATTCTAGGATGCGGTGGTACTATCCTAGACGAATGGTTATCACTCTCTGTTGGAAACATATTAGTATGGGAGTGTGAGGCTCTTCCGGACAGTATTTTGAACATGAAAACAGCTTTGTTATACTCTAATTTCATAACTAAGAGCAAAATATTCAATACCTTATAATCAGATGCAAACAGAGTCGACAGCTTTAAAAGAACCAATTTCAAGGCTCGTCTATGTAGACTTACTGGAGGTTTCATGATATTATTGCTTGCTGAATCCCAAACAGTCGAAACATAATCTATGTAAGATTCTATGTAAGCACAGAACATTTTTCGACTGTGTAGATTCAAGAATTCTTTCACTTTAGTGAGTTGATAGATCTTTCAGAAATAATGTTACATATCCTTGTAATATGATCTGACCATGACAAATCATTATCAATGACAACTCCAAGAACTTTATGGCTATTAGTTTCTTCAATCTTTTTATCATTTAAGTAAAGAACAGATAAATGATCAGGAAGATTTTGACGTTTTTGTCGAGTTGTTATAAGCATGAATTTCGTTTTCTGTGGATGTGGACACATGTGATTTAGTTCAGACCAATCGGCTAAGTGGTTAATATTTTCCTGAAGAGCTGTTGAGACCTCGACGACATTGGTGCTACTGATGTGTAAGTCGTGTCATCAGCAAATAACTTGCATACTGCAGTAAGAACTAAAGCTAAGTTGTTAATGTAAATTGAAATAATAAGGGACCTAGACAGAACCTTGTGAAACACCATATTCAACAGGCAATGCAGGAGACGTTTTTTTTTCCGTTTAACGTACTGATTGTTTTCTATCAGACAGAAAAGATGACATGAGTTCTAATGAATTGGTAGACAAACGATTGATCTTGAGTTTTTTTTAAGAAGGATTGCATGGTCAAGTACATCAAAATTCAAAGGCTTTAGTGAAATCAACAAACAGAGCACCAATGATTTTGTCATTGTTGATATTGGCAACCATTTGTCTACTAAGGATATCAGTGCAGTATGGCATGAGAAGTTCGCTCAAAAACCTGATTGGTTCAGATGACAAAGATTGTAAAAATTGAAATGATGAAGAATAGACTTTTTAATGCGATTTTCTAAGGGTTCAGACAAGACAGGTAATAGAGAAACAGGCCTGTAATTAGAAGACTCTGAATGGTCTCCGGATTTATATAAGGGAATAATCTTTGCAACTTTAAATGCCTTTGGAATTTTGTTCTTTGAGATGCACAAGTTGTAGATGTAAGGGTTTCAGAAGTAACTGGTGCTGAGATTTTCAGAATTTTACTATCAATACCATCCAGTCCTCGTGAACATGTTTGCTTTAAATGACTGAGTGCATTGTATACTTCATGCACTGTCATTTAAAGGTACGTTTAATTGAGAGGTAAATGTCTTTTGAATTACAGAGTTCATGGACAATCTCTAAGTCGTTATAGGCAGATTTATCTCTCTTTACAGCTGGACTACCTATTCCACAGAAATAATTGTTGACCGTGTCAGGCAACATGTTGCTGACTGATAAAAGTTTTAGAGTTTGCGACTTTATTACTGGTTAATTGATTTATGGCTTCCAAATTGACTTACTGTCAGTTTATGCCGACACACAAATTGTGAAAGTAGTTCATTTTTAGCCGCACGTTTTAAATATGTAACAAGATTCCTTTGCTTATTAAACTCTTCTTTCGGGTCCGTTTGAAACAGTAAAACTCGTAAGTCCATGGCATGTTTCACACTATCTGTGAGCCATGGCACTTTAGGGTTACTTCTAACACGTCTTGTTTTCAAAGGTGCATGTTTATCGTAAACATTTAAAAAATTGTGATACCAAACTTCGAATGTTTCAACCGGATCAGTAAACTGATAGACGTCATGTATGTGGGAATTCTTTAAATAAATGAAAATTTATTGGAATCAAAACAGGAAAAAACTTCTGTATTCAATTAAAGTGTGATAATTTTTTTTTTTTACTTTAACACCTTTTTTCATCTATGTTATGCATATGGGAAGATGGTCACTACAAGCATAATTCGGTGAACAAATTTCCCCTATATTGTATGCTTCAGATGTATCAGTATGTATGTGGTCATTAAGTTTTTTTGAAGAGGCAGTTATTCTTGTAGCTTTGTCAATTAATTGTGAAAGGTGAAAAGTTCCCACCATTTGTATCCAGGACTTGTTTGGCTTCAAAAGATCAATGTTGAAATCTCCCAATAATGTTGATTCATGAGTAGTGGAACATAAATCCTCTAGCAGAAGAGTAAAGTTATCACCCCAAACTGCACTTTCTGCAGGATTTCTGTACACAAATCCAACGGAAAGAGGTTTTGAGCATTTGAATTTAATTTGCATCCATAATGATTCTATGTTAAAATAGTTCATAGGATTAATTCTTTTATAGTTAATACTTTGATGGATATTGATAACTAAACCTGTATCCATAGTACGTGTAGGATCTTTACGTATGATATTGTATCCTGGTACATGTAGTTAAGAGTCGCTTATATGTTTTGACAATCTTGACTCTGCAAAACCATGTACATGGAAATGTTTACCAGAGTTATCTAAAATATGGGATACATCAGTGAATTTATTTATCATATAATTAATATTCAGAAAACCAACTCTAAGCCCACCTTTGGAAGGCCAAGTCCTAAGGGTATTAGGCATTTTAGCCACAATGAATACAGGAGCAGTGTTAGATGCCAAACAATGACTGAAGCTTGAAGAGAGACACAGAGAGAGAGAGAGAGAGAGAGAGAGAGAGAGAGAGAGAGAGAGAGAGAGAGACTGACAAGACAGATAGACAGACAGACAGAGACAGGTAGAGAAATAGGGAGGAGGTGGATGGACACAGAGAGAGGGAGACAGAGAGGGAGAGAGAGGAGAGAGAGGAGAGAGAGAGAGAGAGAGAGAGAGAGAGAGAGAGAGAGAGAGAGAGAGAGAGAGAGAGAGAGAGAGAGACAGAGGGACGGAGAGAGGAGAGAGGACAGAGAGAGGGTGAAGACAGACAGAGAGAGGGAGAGAGGGGGAGAGAGAGAGAGAGGGAGGAGAGGAGAGAGAGAGAGAGAGAGAGAGAGAGAGAGAGAGAGAGAGGGAGGGAGGAGGGGGGGGGGAGAGGGGGAGAGAGAGAGAGAGAGAGAGAGAGAGAGAGAGAGAGAGAGAGACAGACAGACAGAGAGCGAGACAGAGACAGATCGACAGACCAGACCGAGAGAAGAAAGAGAGATTTTGAAGAAGACTGATTGTTGTAAGCTCGTTAAAAGCTCTCCATACCAGTTTTGGGTTCTGGTTTGATGATATCAGTTCTCTATAATATTTCTTTTTTTTCTGCGCTTCTGTGAATTTATTACATTTCTCAGTTTCCTAGATTCCTCTTCATAGACATGTTGTTTAAGCATATCTCTAAGGTAACCTGCCTCCTGTAACTCTTTAAAGTACCATGCCAGTTTAGGATCATGCCGTACTCTAATCGTTTGTAGAGGGGCGGCGCCATTTATCATATATTTCTGTAAATGTTTTGATCCAAAATTCAACAGCAAGATCTGGATCAGTTATGTTGAAAACTGAAGAGAGATTTCAGTTAAGCAAGTCATACAGAAAGTCTTGGTTGTTAAAGTTTATAAAGCAATGGTAGGTTATTTTTTTTGTGTCCCGTTTTGGGAATTTTTACTCCTTTTTTGGACCATGTGACACAAATTGGGTAATGATCACTACAGTTTAGAACAGGGACGCAGACTTCTGCTATGTTAGTTTTATCTGAAATATAAATATGGTCGATAAGTGTCTTCGAGTTTGGTGTGACTCTCATTGGATATCCGTTGAGTTGATGCAGATTAAACAGATTGAATGCTTGTGTCCATTGGTTTTTCACTTTTAGAAGGTCTATGCTAAAAGTCTCCATGTAAAATGATTTCCTTGGATTCTAGCGAGACTGCATCCATCATTGTAATAAATTTGTCGACCCAGTTTACTCTTTCAGATGCGGTCCTATAGCAGAATCCAACCAAAATGGAAGGGTTTCTTTTCAACTTAACTTCTATCGAGACACATTCTACATCGTTACTTTCTAGGTGTAGACGTCATTTGAAGCTAAGGGTTTCGCTGATGTAGATAAGAAGACCTGTTTCTCTTGGATGTGTAGGATCTTTCTGGATTGTGTTATATCCTGGAATTGTTACATCACTGCCGCTAATGTGTGCAGCCAATCTGGATTCAGAGAGTCCTAAAATATTAAAGGGTTTACCATGATTCCAAATCAGTGTTGATATATCTGATGTCTTGTTAACTGCTTGTTGGATATTAAGGTGACAGATTCAAAGTGCTTCTTTTGCATGGCCATGCAGACTGGTTCTTGCTCATTTCTAGTTGTGTACTGATATGATGATAATAGGAGACGACGATTTTGCATGTTAACTGATGTTAAGATTTGTATAATCAAGGAACACAATAAAAGCACATAAAAGAGAGAGAAAATGGGGCTGGTTTACACACCATAACAACTTTTAGGAAACCAAAAGTGTATGGGAAAAAAAAAAAAATCTTCACAGTATATGTGCATAAGCTCCTCAGCCAGATGGTATACTTATGGATACACTTTTCTGAAATGCAAATATACACTTCCTCACAAAGGAAAGACTTCTAAAGCAAAATTACACTTAAAGGGACAAAAGAAAAGGAAGAAAAAAAAAAAAAAAAAAAAGGAAAAGGAAACTTAAGACAAAAATGCAAAGAACCAACAACTCAAAATGAAAACAAATGGGATAACAAATGGGGATAAAAAAAAAATAAATAAAAAAAAAAGCAACTCACGCACAAATACACAAGTCACGTAGCTGCACTTGTTGCTACAAGTTGGCAATGCACAATATTGCCTCGCTCGCAGTAAACAGCAGTTTTTTTGCAGAAGTCTGCTGTTGCAGAGGCTTTGTTCAGTCTCTTTTCTGTACGACACACAGTCTTGTGCTTTTACAAAGTTTTCTGTTGTATATGTTTTTCTTTTTTTTTTTTTTTTTTTTTTTTTTTTTGTCCACAACACCACTGAAGGCACTTCTTGAGACAAGAGTAATAAATTGTATAGTATGATGCAATACATCTGACTGGCACCCTACAGACTGCAGCAGGCCAGACAAAGAAACAATCAAACAAACAAACAAAGACGCACACACACACACACACACACACACACACACACACACACACACACAACATGCACACATGTGTGTTCTTTGTGGCCAGCTCTTCCCTGGCTGAGGCGCTGGGCATCGTGACCAGCTACATCCAGTTCTGCACGGACATGCTGGTTCCAGAGAAAGAAGTCACCATCTCCCCCAACAGGACACCCTGGATCACTGGGCACACAGGTACACTTCTGAAATAGTGTGCCAAGCCAAGCTGAGAGAAGGAGTCACAGAGGCTGACTGGGACCTGCAGAAGGCAGTCAGCAGGGAGGTGACCAGAGGCCGGCAGAAGTACCGCAAGAAGGTTGAGGCCTCTCTCGGCTCCAGCAACTCAAGGCAACTGTGGCAAAGTGTCAATGTCATAACAGGATACAGGCCGGTGAAAAAAAAATCAGCTGTGATGATCCGCAGCAACTAGCAGAGGACCTGAACACCTTCTACACCCGTTCTGACCAGCATGACTTCTGTGTGGAGCAGCAAGACATGCTGGATGCAGTAAAGCAGATGCCTGTTACGCCCGTCGAACCTGATGAAAGTGAGGTGGAATCATGCTTCAAGAGGGTCAACCTTCGCAGTGTGAGTGGGCCGGACAACATCAGTGGCAGGGTCCTGAAGAACTGCTGCACTTCTCTGGCTCCTGTGTTTTCCAGGCTGTTTCAGAATTCCTTGGACAGTGGCATCATCCCCAAAATGTGGAAAGCATCAACTGTTGTCCCTGTCCCCAACCCCAAATTCCT
>JADBJO010000980.1:182500-190000 GCA_016801955.1 Conus betulinus | reverse complement strand
AGAGAGAGAGGGCGGGGGGATACAACAGGGTGGGAAGGTTGGATGAGAGCAAGTGGATATTAGAGTGGTCGCCCTTGTCTTTAAAAACTGAAACTGTTATCGTCTGTCTAGTGTTCCTTGTGATTTAATTTTTAGCCTGCTCAGCTTCCGACTACCACGCATATGTGGCCGAGACTGAAAACCGGAAATCGAAGACTTGCGTTTGGTAGTATCACCAGCTCACACTGATGGCTGTACCCTAGTGTTGCATAGAAGTGATGAAATTACATTAATTAGGCTTGTCGGTGTCGTTTGTGTGCTATGGGTGTGACATACAAACCGGTGTCGTTCGTGTGTGCAACTGTACTAACTGAATTTGTCAGGGGTGTAACTGTACCGTAGTGTACGTCAAACGGATGAGAAACCAGGCCTCTTGCGATTGGTCAAAGGAATACCTTTCGGAACTTGTATCTTGTGTTGATTGCATCAATTGATCAGTGAAGCAATATTTCAAAAGAAGCAGAGGATTTTTGTCCCAATTATTGTTAGTGGAAGGTTGATCTGCGAATTGATAAGAAGCTGCACAAACAAAAAAGGTGAGAACATGATCTGTGAGGCGAATTGGTGTAACACATTGCAACTTGGTAGAAGATATAGTATTTGTGTGCAAAACATGTGCTATGTATATGCTAACATAAGAACATGTATTTGATCAAGCCCATCCAGACAAGTATGTTGAAAAACTGCCCCAAATAATTACAATCATATGATATTTTCAGATATGAACATTGAAGTCCACTGGGTAAAAGTGATCATGAAGTGCTCTCATTTGATTTATATATATATAACAAGTGGAAAAATAAAAGAAGAGTTTGAGATGAGATTGGACTTAAAAAAGGGTAACTTTCATCAAATGAGATCAGAATTAGGTAATATTGAATGGATTATATCGCATGATTTAAATGTTAATGAGTGTTGGGAAATTATTAAAGATAAAATCCATGCTACTATGGAGAGAAATATTCCAAAAGTGAAAAATAGAAAACGTATTAAGGTAAATCCCATGTGGATGAACAAATCAGCTATGAGAGTAAAAAAAAAAAAAAAGAAATATAAGCTGTTTAAAAGATTTTTAAACACCAAATGCGGTAAAGATTTTTAAATTATGTGACTGTGAGAAATAAATGTAACAAATCAATTAATAAGGCAAAAAAGGAATATGAAAAAAACATTGCAGATCAATGTCAAGAAAATCCCAAAATATTTTGGAAGTATGTACAATCTAAAATGAAATGCAAACCAACCATAAGTTTATTAAAAATGCCAGAGACATGGCTGTATCGGATATAGATAAAGCAAATACATTAAGTAATTTTTTCTCCAGTGCTTTTACAGAAGAGGGCACGAGTAATGTTCCGAAATTAGATTTTGCGTCAAGGTCTAATGGAATTACTTTATTGGATATAATAATTACTCCTGCAGCTGTACAACAAAAGCTTAGTGCACTGAATCTAAAGCACAAGGGCCCGATAAATAAAATTCTCTAAATTATTAAAAGAATTGAGTAATGAATTATCATTACCTTTATGTTAGTTATTTAATAAATTGACTGAAGATGCATCTGTTACATCCGACTGGAAAACAGCTGATGTGACAGCTATATTTAAAAAAGGTACTAGAACAGACCCAGGTAATTATAGACCAGTCAGCTTAGCAAGTATATAACAGGGTAAGTCTTGGAGTCAGTCATTCGTGACGTTATAGTTGATTTTATGGAGACAAACAACCTTTACGTGCAGAGTCAGCATGGGTTTCGACAACATCAATCATGTATTACTCAATATTGGAGGTCATGGAAGACCTGACTCAGATGATTGACAAAGGAAAATCCATTGATGTAATATATTTTGACTATCGTAAGGCTTTTGATACAGTGCCACATGAAAGATTACTAATAAAATTAGGTTCTTATGGAATTTCAGGCCATGTATTAAATTGGATGAAGGATTTTTTAAAGAATCGAACTCAACGAGTTAAAGTTGGGGCTACCTATTCTAGCAAAACATGGTGAAGAGTGGAATTCCGCAAGGTGGTATTCTTGGCCCTATATTATTCACAATTTTTAAAAATGATTACCTCAATCATTACATAGTTTCTGTAAGATTTTTGCTGATGATACAAAAACTTATAATACTTCAGATAATCATGAACTGTTACAAATGGATATTGATACTTTGGAAAGATGGTCAGAGACATGGAACTTGTATTTTAATGCTTCAAAATGCAAAGTACTGCATATTGGCAAAAAGAATCCCGTGCATGACTATGTTATTAAAGGTGCTCAGACAGTTAATATAACCAAATGTGAAGAAAAAAATTTTGGGGGTCATTTTTGATAAAAATTTACTTTTTGATAATCATGTGTACAATGTTGTGAATAAGGCAAATAAAGTGATCAGAATCATACAGCGCTCTTTTGATTTTTTAAATAAAGATACTTTTCTTAAATTATACAAAGCCTTAGTCAGGCTGATCCTTGAGTATGGAAATATTGTCTGGTATCCATATTTGAAAAGACAGTCTTCTGTGATAGAAAAAGTACAGAGGAGGGCTGCTAAATTGATAAAGGAATTGAAAGACCTACCATATCAAGATAGATTGGAAAAGTTGAAATTACCATCTTTGAAAGCTTGACGATTATGGGGTGATCTGATTCAAGCCAACAAATTGTTTAATCATGTTGATGATATTGACCCTACTAAATTCTTTACTTTTCTAGCTTCGACAAAACAAGGAACCCTACTGATAAAATTCACATTGTGTTTAGCCGTACTAACAGAAGAAAATTCACTTTTAGTAATCGAGTTGCACCTTATTGGAATCAACTTGCACCAAATATTAAACGTGCCCCTAATTTAAATGCTTTCAAAAATCTTATAGACAAAGGAAACATGCTAATAGATGTATTATTTGAATACGATGTCTAAATATCTTGAGCATGCTTATGACCTTGATATGAACTTATTTTCATTGAATGATGGGACAAATTATAAGCCGTGAGGCTTAATGAGTCTGTTAAGACTTGTCCCTATTTTGAACCGGAACCGGAACCTGAAGATGTGTGTATGTGCTTAGATGTCTGTGCACGAATCATGTAACTGTACTGAACATTAGTGCCATGGTTGAGTGTGGAAGTTAGGTCAGTGTGTCTTCCTCTCACATTCACTTGTGATGAATCATTGGGGTGCCACACAGAACAACAGTTCATCAGATTCCTCCAGTTTTTTCAGTTGTATGCAAAAATCATGTTCCCAGTGATCACCCTGTCCAGTCTGACACTTTAACAGTACCATTGAGGATTGCCTAGGTTTGGCCTTTCGATCTTGTTACCTGGCCATTTTAACATTGTTTCTTGACTTATATCAGCTACACTTCATAAGCTGTTAGTGTTATGTAATGTCATCTGTGCTGCCTGGTGGGTAGGTGTTCTCATTTGTTGATGATATGCACAGGGTATCTGATAATGTCTTTAGATGACACCTCATTTCCAGATTCGCTTTGGGGGTCCATATCTTGCAAGTTGCATGTAATATATGTAAACCAGTGTGTACAGGAGCCTGATCTTGTGTTTCATGGTGATGTTATGTTTCTTCCAGTCTGGACAATCTTGATGTCTCTGCAGCGGCTAAGATGATTTGTTGTTTGAATTTTCCCTCACTGCTGTTATGCTAATGATGTATCCCAGGTAGGTGAACTGTTTAACGGCCAGTAGCTTCTGTCTTTGAACAGTTATTTCAGTCGTGATGGTAGTGTTGTGATTGATCATCGACTTGGTCTTCCCACACAGACTAGTTAAACCTTTAAAGACCATGTCTTGTTGATGTTAACCTGGTTTTAACTGTCTTTATGAGGTCTTGTTCAGTGCCTGCCATACCATTAATGTCATTTGCATGTTGAAGGTTCCTCGTGGTTCTTCCAGTGCTGACTGTAGAACTGACATGACTGTCGGCTGTATCTGATGAGTCATGAATATGATGAAAAGAGTGTGAGATTGTAGAAGTAGACAAACACTCTCTCGTCTAATGGCAACCAGTGTGTCTACTGACCTGTCAGCTGTATCGCTGGACGGAGTTGTTAGCTTCTGTCTAATGTTAGGTTTAAATTCATTGTAGCCCATAGTGTCTCATGCCAGACCCTGTGTCACTCAAGTGTCTGCTTAAGATCCATGCAAAGGTAGAAACCTCCCTCTTCTGTAGAGCTTTCCATCAATTAGATTATCTTCTCTTACCTGTGGCTATATGCAGTCTCTGCCATCTCTCTCTCTCTCTTTCTCTTTCTCTGTCTCTCTCTCGTCTCATCTCTCTCTCTCTCTCCACCCCCCCCCCCCCCCTTGTGTGTGTAATGAATCTCTCTCATACTGTCATAGCAAACCACCATTAGTTCCCATTGACTAAAGTAATGGTAGGTCTGAGATATACAGAGCCTCCTTCGCACAAACTTGTGGACACATTCTTTATTCTAGTCAGTATTTTTAATTTTTTATTGCAGCATTGCACCTCTAGTCAGCTCTATATATTGGTCACATATGTGGATTTAAAACCCTCTGATTTGTGTACGTATGTAAAAATTTTACACTTCCATTGTTCTTTCTGTGTGTACCTGCCATCTCATGATCAATGTTTTTGTATTTCTCAATGATTCAATAGAATTAACAAAAATAAATCATTGTTCATTGTATGATTTTTCTTAAATTAAAACTAATTACAGAAAAAAAAATTCTAGTTCTCTGTTGCAACTATAGGTGTTGTCTTTCTATTATTTATTGGGTTAGAATCATGCTCTGTCTACCACAATCTGTTCAGTGACACTTCAACATGTGTCAGCAGCAGCATTTAATGAGGAATACGCTTTGTCACTCAGCCCCTCCTATTCCTATCTGAGATCTCTCTTGAGATCTTATTTTACTTCACATCACATAATGAAGGACATAATGCAAAAACCATTCTATTGTTTTATCGGGTCGAAGATCAAAAGAAATGATGAGTTCACATGAATTAAAAGAAAAAAAAAAAATGACATGTTATTTTAAATCATCATCAAATGTATGTGCGCGTGCATGTGTGTGTATGTGTTGAGTGTATGCGTGTGTGTGTGTGCATGCATGCAGGAGAGAGAGAGAGCGAGCGAGAGAGTGAGAGAGACAGACTCGCGCAGACAAACATACAGAGATGTGGAGTGGGGGTGGGGGGAAACTAAAAGAGCCAGAGGAAAAGGGGAAGAGCAGAGGGACACAGAGATTCTCAAATGAACAATTAGTATCAGGTTTTTAGCATGTTAGAAATTTGTACTTTAGAATCATGAATCTTTTTCATTTTTCTGTTTAAAGAAAAATGTTTACAGTTCATCTTCATTCAAAAAAAAAAAAAAAAAAAAATGTCTGTACTCAAACTAAGGGCTAACTTAAACTGCACCTAAACTGGTGTTCAGTGAGTCAGTCAGTGTAGTGTATGGGTAATTCATACATGTGTATGTATGGAGCTGTGTGTATGCAGACCTGTTTGTGTGTCTGTGCATGCCTCTTTTACTGTTAGCCTGTATGTGTATGCTGTCTTAGATTATGCCATAATGTGTGTAATCTGAAAATAAACTGGCTCTAGTCAGTCATTGAGTATATTGCGTGGTTGGGTACTGTGTGTGGAGGTGTGTATGGAAAAGTTGACCTGTGTGTGTGTGTGTGTGTGTGTGTGTGTGTGTGTGTGTGTGTGTGTGTGTGTGATGTGTCTGCGTTATAACTTATATGGTTGTGTATACTTGTGTGCATATATGTGCTACTGCTAGAGATGTGGACAGAGACGGAGAGAAGAAGAGACAGACAGAGAAAAGAAATGCAAGCAATGTATTTAATTATATTCAACTTTTCCCTTGTGTGGAGCGACAGATGATGGAAACCGAAGGACCATCCCAGTCAAACGGCCTGGCCAGCGACCAGTTGTTCCCTATCAACCAAGACGCTGAGACCCCCCGCAGTGTGGACATTGGCTGTGCGCCATCGCAGCAGGAACCAGAAGTCAAGCTGATGCCAGAAGCGACCTCTGGTGCCAGCAAAAACAAGCCAGAAGACCAGCCATCTTCATTCTCTTTCCGTTCATTGTCTGCTAAGAAGAAGTGGACTTTTGTTGCCATGGCATTCGCTAATTTCGCTGCCTGTGCCTGTTTTTCGTTACTAGCCCCATTTTTTCCGAAAGAGGTAAGCTGGATTGAGGCTGGGGAAAGCCAGGGCAGGGAGGGAGGCAAAGCAGGATTGGGGGGGGGGGGGGGGGGGGGAGTGAGGTGTGGGTGGGTGTGGTGTAGGGGATCGGAGAGGAGGGACCCGTAGAGAGGTTTTTAGTTTCAATTTATAGACGGTGCTGTGATTTTGAATGAAAATGTTTTGATTATGGACAAAGTTATCTCGATCGAAATGAAAAAGGGTTTCTCAAAGTTATGTCCCTAATATGATTGTATTAGTAAAACAAAAAAAGAAAAAGTTTCATTGGAGTTGAGGCACGTTTCATTTATTATTTTTTTTTATTCTCAACAAGTTGAGTTTTGTGCTGTTTGCATACAAGCTACTCGTTTTACACCCATTCCTGTCTTTTAAAAGGGGGGAGAAGCTCCCTGGTGCATTCCATGTCATGTACCACTCATAATGAACGTATTGTTTTAGAGTGTTGGAACTTGCATGATGTGAGACATAAACACTTTACAGCAGACTCCATGAAAACCTTGTCCAGAGATGTCCCACCTGATGTGATCTTTGAATTTGTGAAGGAGATGAACATTTTTCATCTGACTGAAGATTTTAAGGAGAAAAATTTTCTTAACAAAATTTCTGGTGTGTTTTTTTTGGAAGGTGTGTTTAAAGAGCTGTGTGTATTTTTATTTCATTTTATGTTCTTATTTATTTATATTTATTTATTTTTTAATACTGACTTGTGAGTTGACTTCAACTCGTTGACAGACCTGAGATGGCCCTTTTGCGGTCAGCTGGGTTATAAGCAATGTTACCTGACCTTAGTACCCTGACCTGGTGTAGATTTTTGGTGTGGGTGGGGGGGGTGTGAATGAGAGGGGTGGAAATAGGCTAAATGTCTGCATGCTGATTTGAAGTTTCAGCATGTTACAAACATGTAAAGAGATATAATGCAAGTAAGCCACTGTATTCCTCCTGTCTACTTGTGCTGTTGGACAGTTGTGGCACTTGCAAGTTAAACAGCCTGTTGTTGCGTAGCTCTGGCTGAACTGAGATAATCCTGTATGAATCAGTTGTCAAATTTTTACCCCCAGAAAGCTTTTTCTTAAAGCTTTATTACACCTCGGTTTAAACTTTTAGGAAGGGACACCGGCAAGTGAAAACCTGCTTCAGCTGAATGTTAAAAAGTTGGATGATTTGATGAAAGTAGTTTGTCTTTTGGACTAGCAGCTGACACTGTATTGGCTGCTACGGTTTCAACGCATCAGTTAGCCAGTTTGTTTTTCTTG